>JALDNG010002563.1:0-36553 GCA_024349245.1 Neodontobutis hainanensis | reverse complement strand
TTATGGTGAATTTGAAGTTGATATTTAGATAGTTTTTCGACAATTTTAGGGTTAATACCTAAATTTTGATTTTTATTGATATTTCTCTCTGTGTGGCTTTATCGTATCATAGACTATTTCCATCTTACAACCTTTTGATCAAGGAGAGTTAAAATAGTCAAACCACATTTGTAAGATTGAATCTTAAAAATTATAACGAAACTGGTAAGAGTGATAAATAATTATGTGTTAGTTTCAAAAAAAATAGTAAAAGAATCGACGAAGCATTGGATGAAGCCAACATTCAATCACGAAATCAAGATCGTCGAGATTTGATGAGTTCGGCCCGATTTGGTTTATGAAATGCACAATTTCATTTTATAAATTGTCATAAGGCTATTTTCAAATTTATGGACAATGTTGATAATGATAATATTACTACTTTTATAACCGCTACAAAGAACGTAATAATAGGGAAAATGATTGCAGAAATGAACTGCCATAATATGACTAAGAAAAAATGACGTAGATTATTCCCTTCCAGATTTGAAGTGACTTAACTCGTGGTATACCACATTTTCTTGAGTGTAAAATGAAAAATGTTTCAAATATTACTTGCGAGTGAATTCTGTTATATTCTTATTTTTAACAGATGATTGAGAATGCATTGTTTGACAAATCATATTCAACAATAAATAAATTATTTTACTCATGATTGTTTCTTCGTATTGGTCTAGTCAGTAGTATTTTGCAAATTTTATTTTTAAAGGTAAAGATATCAAAAAATAAAATATAGATCAAATAATGCGAAGCGAGGAAAACAGGTTGATGATAATTTATCCTTAAATTTTACTTTTTTTGAATATTTGTATTAATATTTGGTGTGTTTTGATTTAAATTGAACATTTCGATGATCTTAATAATATCTATAATGCATCCCACACGATCAGCGAGTCTTTTATACATTAGAAGAATAAAAAAGATGAAGTATTTATCGCCTTGAACGTCGTCATTCCATTTCTCTTAAATTCGAGATTCCTGACTCAACCCTTATCTGATTTATTAGGAGTTTTAACGATTATTAATGAAACTCAAATCAAACTTATAGATATACCTGCTTGTTACGACCCTACAAACATAAAAATTAGTCAGATAACATCAGCAACTGTTGTTGTTTTATTCGAAAAAGTTAAATACCAAACCCTTATAACTTCATAGAAAGATAAAGCGAGTTGTTTTGTCAGAATTTGATAATTGTCTTAAACTAGGAATATGTTGACAAAATATCAATACTTCAAAAAAACCTAAAGACACAAAACAGATTTCTCGGTACGTCTTAGAGTATATGACTGTTACATATTGTCATTAGACAGAATAATAAACCAGCGGTGGCCATTATCGACAGTTAAGCGTTCTATGACTGTGAGCATTAAAAAGTGTACCTAAATGATATTGTATTCGCCGAAGGCGGCATTAACCATCTTATACAACATTTAACCGTTTCCAAATGATAAAAGACATTATGTTAAGTAGGGACACCATGAAAAATTTTTCAGTAATTTGGTAAAATCTTGCTTATCTTTATCAAATAATATAAGACTAGAAAGATATTTTAGAATAGAGTATCCCAAGAAACGAAAGAATTTTTAGCCATTAGAAGACATTGGCATTATTTCAAAGAATATCATTATTATAGATCATGTTTAGGTTAGATAGAAGTTTTCTAATAAATAGCTTTTTATAATATGTGGAAGCCACCTTATGGTTCAAAGAAATTTCGACCTTGCATTTTAATCATGCAATGGCTAATGATCACAAAAATATAGTTTATTTCAAATAATCTATTTCCCCGTTCCATTCTAAAACAATAAAAATTTTATTAATCTGGTTACGCTTTCCAATCGATAAATAAAAAAAGAACGAATAAATACCAAAATAGACTGGTGGATGAAATAAATATATGTAAAACACAATAAATTTAATAATTTCTGATTTTACAATTTTTGCACAGCGCAGACTCAAACAAATTGGACACGTGACAGTAAAATCGAAAATTATTTTAGTCTAATGTCTTTAATGTTGTAAGATATCAAAAAATTATATTTTTCTGTATTTCACACGAGGATATAGAATCAGAAAATTAGGTGGAGGGCGGTCATTTGAGATCTCTGAGCGCACCCTGAAGAACAATTATAAGCTGTTCATTTATCGGATTATTTAATCATAACAGAAACAAGATAATCGTGAATTCTCTTGCCTACAGGAGTTTGAGGGGTTGAGAACTTGGCAGTAACAAAATTAAACTGGTGACGCTTCACGAATACGTTAAGGAATTCATTATATACCGTTAAAAATGTCTGAATTTTATGAATTCTTGTGAAAAATTTTCTAAATTAATTATAATACAACCTAAGTATATTTTGCTTTCATGTTTTCCGAAGAGATTAAACCACCGCCAAAAATATCTCATGGCAACTAATACAATCATAAATGATCGATAAACTTTTAAAGCATCGCTTATCTATTCCTTTTCTAAATCATTTCAGCAAAGATGAATGAGCGTATTTTTGAAATAAATTGTGCCTCGGACCCGCGTTACGTATTAAACAGAAAATCTAAGATACTATGTTAAAATGAAATAGTCAAGAAGTTTATACGTCACATTCCAGATATCAAGGCACTTTCATCACTCTTCCATCGTTTAGTAAACCGAGCATCTCACCCTTGCCTTTTGAAGATCAGTTTAAACAGTATTTTATGCTGATAAAACTTGGTCAATGATACATATTTGCCGAATGTTTTGATCAAAGTACTTTTTATATTCCAAAAATGTATTGGCTTGGCGATATTATTTCAATTAAATCTGATCTATTGCATCCACTCTTTTTCGCGTTTATCAAACGGCATTTTCCGAAACTAAGATTTTATATGGTTGAGCTTAAGAAAAATAAACATCGAGACAAAAGTTGAGAAAAATATGCTGGCGATAAAATACCGCAGAAACTGCAATGTAAACACGAAAAATATATAAATCGAGGATGAGCGAAATTCGAGTGAAAATCTGTAGATCAACGTCAATTGGATGTTTATTCGCGTCATCAATTGTTTAAAACCCATTTTATTACGCTTACTGCCAAGTATGAATTATCGATCACTCTGTAAACGAAGATTTTACACAACGAAATACTGCGAATTTTCACGAAAAGAAGTAAATCGAACAAAAAAATGAGAACGGTATGTGATGACGTCAATTATGCAAATTTCGACTATTATAATGTGAATCAGTTAATAAAAGATCAAGAGTTTTATGAATTATCGGGTTACATTCATTTATGATAATAACGAGTATAATGAGAATGACATATATTACGTAGTTAATCTAAGACACTGAAACATCAATCACTTGTTCAAAATAAACGGTGTGACACTTTTATTTATTCAAACAAAACAAATAGAAAATAAATATTTTACCTTTTTGCGGTTTGCCAAATTATTTATAATTTTATATCAAATTAATTTACAAAGAGTTTAATGACATGAATAGAAGATTTTTAAGAGTACTTTGAATAGAACTAACGAAGTAATTAATTCTGTGATAAACCGCGACGTTCTTTGGTATATTGGTCCTATTTTCCTTAATTACATTCATTTTAATAATCTTATTTTTAAGGTTCAATCATTTTTATGATGAAGTATTTGATGGATTTACAATACGTCACGACGAATACCATTTTATATTTAGAGTCTGCGCAAAGTATGCGCCTACAACGTGTCATTTTTAAAATACTTCTAACACACCAAGTATAAATGTTTTTATGAAATCATTGGCGTAATTTAGTCTTTAACATTGTTTTTCAAGTGATAAAATTTGTGGAATGTTTACACGATATACCACCGTCTGGATATGGTTATAATGTTGTTGTGAGTAATGCATATATTTCTATTTTATTAAATAAAATTTTATTCATAAAATAACTTTTAATTGAGGATATTCAAAAACACAGTGTAATATTAAAATTAATTTTCTCGATAAAACCAAGTCAATAGATTTTTCTTTGAGCAGATGTGGATCTCGATTGACGTATATCCATAAATATGGAATAAAAAGCCTTATTTCGTTTATAAAAGTTTTAAATAAGTTAACGCAGAGAGATAGTTGATTTTAATCTATGCGTTATTATTTTTTGGTTGAATAAATTATATTGACATGTTTTAAATGACTAGACTTAGTCATTCGTGTTATTTTTAGGTTCATCAAGATATTCATCGTAATGCACAGCTCGAGCGTTAGTTCGAAGATTATCTTGTGACGTCATAATTAATATTATACCCATAATTGTGTTAAGTAAGGAATTAGATTGAGATAATCATTGCCGTTTTCGTCTGTTCATGCCTTCAATAATTGTGTTAGTTATTGTTTTAGCCAGTCGGAATTTCGTGTTTTCTCCTTTTCACTTCGACGTCGCTTCTTTTAACTCTGAAAAAATGAATAAATTTAGATTAAAAGATTCTTTAGAGCCTCAATCGGAGAACTCGATCCAGGATCAATTTCCTTCACCTTCTGGCACCGTTTCATCGGATACGAAGCAAGAAACAGTTTTCCCTGAATCAATGGAAGCAGCTAATGACATACCTACATCTGTCCAGTCAGCCATGTCTTATTCTCCATCAAACACACGTCATATGGTTAAAGGTGTGTGGAAATCTACGTTTTCTACACCCTGGGGCAGCGAGCCCCTAGTTTCCTTTTTGCATGTATCTCAATCGACTAAAAGACCTCAAACTAGTAAAAATAGAAAGAGATTGATGGAAGGAGCAAAACTCCACGAGTCTTCAGAACCTCGAATCAAGCGATCTAGATACGATAAAGATTATGAAGCTCATCCTTCCCTTGAATCATTTATCAGAGATTCATCTTATTCAGAATTCAGGAATTCATTTTGGGAACGTTTTTATCCTCAAACCAAATATCAATCACCTTCTATGTTTCCGATCTCCAAACCCAAGTTTAATCCATCAGTCGATGGAGATGAATACAATGTAGAAGCCGCAGAAGAGTCTATGAATCCACACATTTCTGAAGAAATGCCTCGAAGTGAAAATCGTTACTCAATTAAATGTAAATTCTTGAACAGTCTTCTTCGATCTAACGATGAAAGAGAGCATTTTCAGTATGCCATGGATCAATTTAGCGCTTTAAAGAATGAAACACTTGAAAGATTTCAAAAGATTATTTCAATATCGATACAAAAATTGAAATTCTGAAGCTAATCTTGATTTTAGTAAACGAGTTCAAAATTATTTCCGTTATTTCTATGAAGGATACTTTGACTGTTGTTACGCTCGTGGTACAAGAAGAGGCCTTAGGAGTGATTTATCCCATCATTATTCAGAAAGGAAACATGAAACGTTATTTCGAATCATTCCTACTAAATTTCGTAAGAACGCATGCCACGGTATATTGTAGTTCTGACAAAGATTTGCATGCGAAACGGTATAATAAGGTTGGAGTATTTCAAACGATGTATGGAAATTTTTAGATCTTTCAGCTTATCAACTTTACAACCTGAAAATTGTCAAAAATTAAATCATTATATTATTCGCAAATGGAAATCGATAGAAAGGGATCTCATATCAGGAGGAAGATTTCATAACTAGAAAAAATTAATATTTTAGGATCAATATTCAAAATAGATTCATGGCCTTTTGTCATATCTTTTATTGTTGTGATTTTATAAAAATAATGTTATAATTCAACTTTGATACACTTTTACTTTAATTGAAATTATTTATTTCAGACTTATTTCATTTCAAATATGAATAAATGTAATCAGAATTTACTTAAAACGCAATAAATATATGACCTAAAACGAAAACAGAGAAACAACAAAGTATGAAAGTTTATTGAACTGAAATAATTCGATTCACCTTTAAATAATTTTAATTCAAACTCTTAAACTATTCGAGATGTTTGATTAAAGTGCCTCTATTATTTAAGTATTGATGATTTTTGAAATGGGAGAAATAAGTTAGCTGGTCGATTAATATGTATTGTGCATAAATGTTTAAGTAATTGATAGCTTGAAACTGTATCTCAAAGTTGAAATGAATGTCATTGTTAGATATTTCTTTCCAGCCTTAATGTAACTCTGCTTATCAATAATAACGTCGATTATAATTTCAAACTCATTTGAGACAGCGATCATCGTTAAAAATTTTCAAAAATAACTTAACAATTCTTAGAAAATTAAGAATGAATCAAAATTGCATGAAATTAAGGATTTGCGATATTAACAAATGACAATTTAGTTTTTTTAAACCTATTTCGTCTCAAGATGATACTTTTAATATAACTTCGCGAAAATTCAAATGAATTATGTGGTAAAATATCGTTTCCTCAGTTTTTATTCGGTCATCAAAAAAATTCATATTCATTGCTCAATCTAATATAATAAATCATTATTAAAAATAAAAATAATTTTAAGGCATTTTTAAAGCTCAACACTATTAAATCATCACATTCTGTGTGAATAATCATCACCATTCATGAATAATTGTTTCATTTTACGAAGAAGGAATTTTCTCTCTTAATCTTTGTGTTAACTCGTTCAATTTCGAAAAAGACGAGAATTAATTTTTTGAATTTGTTTTCACACCTTGGTCTTATTACAAATGAACGGTATTTTATTTTCCTAGAAAGATCATGATAAAGACAACCTATGCGAAACAAGCAAATCTTCATCATATTCATCCAATTCAGATATACACATCATGAACTCTCGATATTTACAGACGTTTGCTATTTCTACAATATGGGTGATTATACACGTCTGGAGCGAGTATTTTGAATCAATTATTAAAAAGTACAACTCAAAGTGTGAGGTCACAAGTGGTTTTCGGTTTTACATGTTCTGGTGGCTTGCTGCTAAACCTGATTATATTCCTCAATAAACAACCAAATTCCCTAATCAAACTTAATACGCTTCAAAGAATTTCATTGAGTAAGAATAATTTATATAATAAGTTACATTGGTTTCTTACGTTGGTATTCAGAGTTTCTTTCTGCCATTTAGCTCATCCAATATCAAAAATGATTCTGACATACATCGACCCTAAAATCAATGCAAATTATACAGATTCAAAGGTTTGGTGGAATTTACATCTAGGATTATTCAAGTGATTGTCGGTTTCGATGGGAAACTGTGTGGTCTCTAATGGATGTCTACTGCATATACCACGTTATTGGGTGGGCATGGAAGGCATACATTTTTCGAGATCTTGTTTTTTTAGGCTATTTTAGCTTTGCCTGGGAGTTTTCAGAAGTAAACTCTTTCATAATCAGGTTATTTTCAATAAAGTTCTTCCTGAATTTAAGGAATGTTGGTGGGATTCCCTCTTACTGGATATAATTTTATGCAACACCGCGGGAATCTTACTAGGATATTTCCTTTTCAAAAAAAGTGGTTTAAAATGGAGATCCTGGTCAACCATAAAAATGGTGCCAAGTTTACATGGTAACAACAATGTTAGTCTTTCGTACACTGGCGAAAAGTTACAAAGAGTTTTTCATCTAACTTTCATATCAATATTTTTCTTAGTAATGAAAGATTTTTATTTCAGTTAGGAGAATTGAGTGGGTTTTTTCTGAAGCAAACCTACGTTCCTTATTTCGCTCACTGGTTGAACGCTCTTAGATTTGTCGCAATTTTCCCGATTTCTTACTATTTTACAAAGTATTTGATGATTTTAACGAGTGAACAATACGAAATCATCCATTCGAAATTAAGAGATATTCCTACTTTCACCTGGATTATCATGTGAGGAATTTTTCAAACGCAGTCATGTTGTATTTTTAGATCTTCTCCTGTTTTACAGTCACAATTACGAGTCAGCTGGTAAATTTGAGCGTTCAAAAGTGATAACTTGGATTTCTGTCCAGGTACATGTATTTTTTACTTCTGTTTCTTTTCAACTACTTTTTTGTGAACCTTTCGACCGTCCAAATGAATGAAAAGGATCTATCCTCAAGAAACAAAAAGGAAGTTAATATCAAAGTAAATATGTAACTTATTGAAAACGAAACTTGTTAGAAGTTTCATTAACATTTAGTTAGATTATCTGAACAATATTTTTACTCAATTTTAAATCGTTTAAAGACTAAAATCACGATCCTCTCAATATTTTTGTATTTTAACAGTAGATTTTAGTTAAAGGCATTTATAGTTAATTTTCTGAGAAAAAGTATGGGAGACTTCAGTTTTTTTTAAATTAAATTTTTTTGAGTGGGTTTAATTTAACCACATGGTAAGAACAAAGACTTAGTAGGAACGCACAAATGCAAGATAAATGTTCGACTTACCAGGTTTAGACCGCTAACCTCCTCGTTTCTGGTAGGCTACTTATCTAAGATTTATCTAATATCGTGAAGTGGAAATCGCGCAGAAGACGCCTCAAACAATCCTGCGCCCATACGAACAACATTAACTCCGCTGTATGTTTTTTTGGAACATGAAACTAAAAATTAACAGATGATATATTTTAAAATGCAAAAACTATTTGAAGTCGCATCAAAGCTGTTTGTAAAAAACGACTATTCTCGTGTTCTTTCGTCTATTGTTAACTAGGATTACATTTGAATTTTTATAAAACTAATAATTGTTTAAAAAGTCTCTAATTTTGAAATTAAATTTAAGTTTAATTCACTTAAATTGTTAAGAAAAAAAGTAAAAATTTCATTTTTGATTACTCAAGCTCAAACATCAACTGATATATGATCTCATTTAATATTCATATCACAATATTGATGTAATTCAGTTTTCGTCTTAAAATCCCATCCGCATCAACTTATACACATAAACTGAAACGGCTATCGATATGCAAAAGGTTAAAACGGAAATTAGCGAAAACATGTGCAGTATAACTTTCTAATAATGGCTCAATATATGACACACTAAAATAAATGGAAATTTCCACTCTCTGTTATAAAAATTATTCAAATTGGAATACTTGGACTTATGAAGCAAAAATTTATAACTCTCAATATTATCGCCTGTGCTTTTTTCTGTTTAAAAAATAGACGAATAAATTGTCGCAGTCTATTGATGTCGTGAGATTTAGTTACACCTACAATGAATATTGCTATCTTAACATAATTTACTTAATGGCGTAAAAATTCCACGAGAAAACATGCGCAGTATGAATGGAGATAGTTATAAATTAATATGGGGAGTTACTTCTATTAATTTAATTTTATAATTAAATCTAAACAAAAATATGTAACGTTTTATAAATTATCTTAAAGATAAAAAAATCTAACACTCTTATCTTCTTTCTTTCCATATCTCCATATTTTAACGTTTTATGAATCAAGACTAACATTTCCCTAAACATGGTAACATGAAAGCGTATGGAGAGATATCATATAATTTGTAATTTTATCATCGATAGAATTCGATTTGCTTAAATGTATCATCTTTGATTTTACTATAATATTTAGAAATTATATCTAAAACAATAATGATGATAAAACAAAAACTCTAAAATTTAAAAATTAACGTTTAAAAATTTTAGATAATAGAAACGAACGGCCATTTTTAATGAAGATATTACTGTTTTACACATAACCGGATCACGAAAAATAACGAGAACTCTTTATGTATAGAGCCAAATCAATTGAGTTGGAAGTTTAAATGTTTTGTAACCGTCATTTTTGTTTTTAATAAAATAGAAGACACTATTTTGAATAGTTTTTACCGTTACATGTAACAAAAAATAGTTTAGAAAGAGGTTCTTGGATTTAGAATTTTTCCCTCATAACATAAGTTAAAAGAAGATAGAAAACTGGATAGCTTTTTATTGATTAGAGCATTCTAGGAATTTTTATGATTCCTTTGAAAATATCTCATAAATCAAAATGTTTATATTAATCATCTCATATAGCAGCCCCACACAGTAATAATGATAAAGTAAGAACATTTAATTTTCATTATTACTCGTCGTTAATTGGAATTCTAAAATGTTAATAATCATTTAAAATCTGGTTAGAATATAACATCAAATCCTAAAAATTTAAATTATGACATCAACTCTTATGGAAACAGTTCTGCTTTAATTTCTGTTAGATATCGATTTATCCACTTTTTTTTCTTGATTTTTACAAAAGATAACCCAAATTATAAAAATATGGTTTAAAATAGTCTGTTTAACAATTCTTATTTTATCTTATTTTTGAGTTATTTATAGAATAGTTATAAACCATCTTTTTACCGAAAAAACCCGAATATGTAAAAATAGACATTTATTCTTTTGCTAATAGTTGCAAAACAGAAAAATCGACCCTAAGGTATCTTTATGAAGTAAAATCATTTTCACAAAAAATAATTCTCCTCTTTTTTAAATCGTAAACACATCAATTGATATAGATACCTAAATACAAATATTGACGTTATGACTCAAAAAGATTTGACAAATTAAATGATAATTTTGTCATTGTCGAATCGAGGTAAAAAAGTTCTTTACCTTGAGATTCACAAATCTTACATTAACAACAACTATTTTGGGGATGTTCATGCCGAATCTGCAATAGTTTAATCTCCTGGCCTATAAATCCTTGACCATGCCTTTGAATAGAGGTAGTAATCATTGTAAATGTTGGTTTACAATTCGAAGTTGGTGATTTAAATTCTTAATACGAAGAAATAAAGTATTTGCCGTCTCATCCATTGAGTACGAATAAATGCAAGAATTAAATGAAACCTCGAATAGAAAATGCTTTCTAGAGTCACTGGGGGGAAGCAGTGAATCCATAAAAACGACGGTATAGACTCATATTCTTATACGCTTTGTCAAAGATATGGACAAAGGAAAGTCGTAATATTTTGTTTGATAATGCGAAACCAAAGATATTTCCTTGTCATTGGGAGGTAAAGTTTTGTTGGTCCATTTACCTTGGACCCATATTACAAATTTGAGTGGTTAGAAAATATTTTCTCAATATTTAAATAAATTAAATGTCGAAAGAGAGAAAAATACTGGTTTATATATCATATGGAAAAGATGGTAAATGTTATGCATAGATATCATAGATTCCTTCAAAGAATCAAACTTAACATAGATATTTATGTAAACACCTATAATTGTAAATTCTACAAATATGCTTTCTCAGGAACTAAATAAGAATACTCGTCTGTTTGTATGTTCTTACCATTTTCAAAAATAGCTTGTTCATATCCGCACGTGTCAAAGTCAACAAATTTAATTCAAAATTATCGTATTTAAATAACTTTAATTTGATGTTTTATTATTTATGGATATGAGTATATATTTAAATTTAACGTCAATAAAAGCTATTTCCTTCTTAAGGAGATAATTGGAACTGATCATAAACGTTTGACGTCTAAAATAATTTTATTTATCATAAAAAATTAAAGCCATAAACACAAAAGATTAAATTTTAAAGATAAAAATTTGTCACTAATTTAGTTTATAAAAATAGATCATTCCATGATTTTATTACCTTTAATACACGTGCTGAGACTAAGTTTTTTCTTAAATTAATTGAAACCTTACAACTCGAGTTTTACTCTTTATGATGTGTTGGAAGTTATAAAATAAGAGTGCTTTTTAGGATTCTATCTGTCTGTCATTCATTCCATTTTTTTTCTATAAACACATGCGTGAAAAATTAAATAGTTTAAAATTCTTTAATTAATGAATCTAGTGAGAGACACTCAAGTAAAGTGAATATTTAAATAACTTCCAAAACTTTTTGAAACAGGAATCTTAAAGAGAAGATTGAACAGGAAACAAAAACCGCTAGATTATACAAGGAAATAACACAATTCGATTGTTAGTAACAGAAACAGGGTTGATGTAACCATCAGTTCCGATACAGACAAAAGCGACGGTGGTTCATGTAAACGATGTTATCAAATAAGGGTGATATTTTTGAATGGCGAATCTTATGAAAAAAGAGTATGCTATTTTTTAGAAAAGGATTTTATATTTATCTCTCACTTGCATCTACACTAGTTAAATTAAAATAATTTATTGTGTTAATTTCAGCTTAAAGTGTTATATTTAATGGCTGTGGTGAGTTTAATTTTCAGAATGTATAAAAAGGTGGAGAACGCTTCAATATTTTAACCATCGCTGTTTTACTTTGATTATCTCGGTTGAAATTTTGTCAATCAAGATAAAGAAAACATTTTTTCTTATACAGCCGCTTCATTTAGATATTGATTAAAAACAATATAAACTAAAGATAAATGATTATCTTTGATAAAATTACATAGAAGTGGGGGTGTGAGTTAAGGGTTCAAAAAACATTCTGGTTTTTAATGGTCCTTATTATGTTTAAGTATTTTAAAAGGTTAAAACATTTGAAAATAATATTTTTTGAGATTTTCTCAGAGAGTGGTATTTTTAAAATTTTATTTTTAATCTAGGATTTTAAAATGTCCATATTTATAAATTAACAACCTGCGATTGCGCATATTTTTCTAAAATCATCACGTGCTCGCCTTCTAGCGCACTATTTCTGTTTCTATATAGAGTTTAATATTTTACAAAAGTCTTGATAAAAATGAAAGTCTGAATGATAAAATAATTGAAGATAAGGAATCTATTCGAGTTTAAAACAAGGACAATTCAAGTATCACGCCAAGTATTTCAATGTTTTCTTTAAAATATGCCGAAATAAGAATCAAAATTTTGAGTACAGTTGTAAATAACAAAGTTCTGAGCCAATTTTAATACATGGAAACTGAAATTATTATTTTATTTTAGATTCGCATCAAAGTAAGACTCCGATGGAACATTTCAATACGCTAATGCTCGGCTAATATTCGTTATTTTTCTCCAATTATAAGAATAAAATTGAAAGTCGCAAAATTAAACAATGTGATTATATTGGTTTTGACCAAGGTATATTTCACTCAGTGGACGTACTCAAACAATCTTCCATAAAATGTTAACCATAACACACTTTTTATTAAAATTATCAAATTATGTTGGTAATCTACATACAAAGGTCTTGGGAGTGTCTTCAGTACTAAAATAATAAAACTTTGAAATTGAGTGAATCCTTATGAATAAATAAAAAAATTTTAATTTTACTGTTGACCGAAATATATTTTCGTAAATCTAAGAGTTAATTTTAAAAACCTACTTGAATTTCCGGCGCTTGCGCGATGGCTTTAAATTATCTTATAAGATCACCACTCTATTCTTTGAAATAAACAAAAGTTTTAATTTTCAATTTTCCAATACTATTAATTACTTAGCTGATATAAAGCATGTTCTCCAAGAGTTGATAATTCCGCATTTGCTATTGAACTGTAAAAAAATATATAAAAGGCCATTTCCTGGAGAACATTTGATTCGATGTCTCGTTACATTGCTGAGATGATAATTTATTATGGTTATGTCTCTAACTGTGATGAGGGATGGATTAATTTTATTGTGTAACCTTGAATCTTTTAAGTTATCTGTACTGATCTACAATGATCGATGGTTTAGTTCCTTTTGTAAAAGAAACTTTTATAATAAAATATTTAATCAATTTTCATTCCTATTTTGATTGTTAGTTTTTATAGGGTGTAATTTATGAACTATGGTATTATAAACAAAGAAACCTAACTCATTATTTATTTCTTTTTTGGTGAACTGCTAAAATGAGATCGTTTCTCTATATTTATACACTTTTTAAAGTTTAATTTAAAACGGAAAGATCTAGAAGGGTTTTATAATATGTCACTTTCCAAAACAATAAGTCCTGCTTTAAACGGCGACAAATGTAGAAAATGGTGCAAATTCTGTCATTTGTTGAGAATTTGATAAATTTTTTGATCAGATTAAAGTGTTTAGTCCAGACGAGAAATCTTTTCAATATTTGTATGAGTCACTACCAAAGCTCATATGCCATAGGATCCAGTCAACTGAGAGAATATGCTTGAAATTTGGAAAACTAAATAAATCCATTGAATCTTTGAAAGGAAATAAAAGCCCGCCATTTTGCAATGACAAACTAAAATTCTGTTTAGAAAATATTTCATTTAATTAATATTCGGGTTTGTTCGGATCAACCTTTCTTCAAGAATGGTAGTTCTAATTATTATTTCACAGTTTTTGACAACTTTAAAATTTGATCTCATTTAATTTGAAAAAGGCAAACGAAATTTCTCCTTTCCTTTTAACTCAATATACGAGAGTATAAGTTTGAATATTTGACGAAGACAAGCGTTGTCACGTGATTCAACATCAAGTGTTCATTTTGAAGCTTCAATAAGATTTATTTTAGAATAATAACTTCAAAAGAACAACACATATAAAAAAGCATCCTATTGATCTAACTGTAATCTAACACTAGTAATCGGCGCAACTTTGGTACACCATCTCTTAATACTGTGACAGTATCTACCATCTGGAGGGTTTAAGAATTTGAAGGAAAGTAAGATCATATCTTTGATAGCGAGTGAAGTTTGACCTCTGAATCTCAGTAGAATAACCTAGATTAAGCTTAGCTTAATTGAATTTTTCATAGGATTTTATAATTTCTGCCCATCATCTATAGTGGCAGTAGTTTCACATTCCAATTATCCATCAGTCACCGTCTAGTTCATATCTTTTTGCCAAAAATCTTCCCTTGACTTACCGACGAGTTGATACAATGATTAACGAGGTTTAAAAGTACTTTGTTCTCTCTTATCTCGGACGAGCTCGCTGCAGATCGGATGAATGGATTAGGAATCCAAAAAACACTGAAAAATCAATAAAAAATTCAAAAACACAAGTTATTCATTTGTAAATATGATTTCCTTGATTGCACTGAGCGGACCACTTCAAAGATCAGTCGAATGTTTGCAGAGCCACAAAAATTCCCCTAAAAATCGTATTAGTGGTTTTCCACAACTTTTCCAACCTCATCATATGAGTTTGTTCTGGTTCTGGGGTAAAATTTTATTTTTAAAGCATTCCGCGTCCCCTCGATTGTGTTTTATATGAGGAGCAGAGCTTGGATCAATAAAGTTTGACGAATGATTCAAATTTTGGTGCTCATATGATTGATTTAGGTTCGCGCAGCCCTAAAACATCCTATTATAATTGAGGATCAGGGAAAACCTAATTTAAAATAATTGCTTCAAAGTTTCCCCTTTTCTATCTGTATATATCTTTACTCATCCTAAAATCCAAGCCCCTAAAACAGGATGGCCTCTATGGTATTTATTTTTGTCAATTTTGACTTGTCGATTTCGACGGTAATACCAGGGCCCCTTATTTGAAAGTACACAAGATCTAAGGTTTGCACAACCATCCATCTGAAATACATCATTTTTCGTGTTAGTTTTACCTAAACCCATAATTAAGTAAAGTTGATTATATTTAACTCCTGTATGCCATAAGTACGATAGATTTAGTGATTCATTGAGTAGTATCCGTTACTGTTCAATAAACGAATCACTAAACATGAACCATTCCTTGCGACGGTTTTCTGTACAGTGCCACCTTCGACATTTTCCCGTTGTCCTTGAATTATTAAAATAAGGACAGTTATCCGATAGAATGATAATTTGTTTCAAAAATACAAAATATTTTATTCATAAGACGAAAAGATATCCACTATATTTTTTTATTTGGAGGCAACATTGTTTTTAACGCCCACGTGCTTAGAAAAATGGCGATGAGAGAACATCGTACGAGATACTCTTACCAAGATTTACAAAAAACACGATGTAAAATTTTTGTACTATGGACCCAGTTTTTGACACATCTTAAATTTATACGCTTCGAAGATCACAAAAATGCGGTTTTTGTTTTTCGCTCACTAGTATAACGTATTATAGGCAACTTACAAAATTTGACATTGAGCAAGCGCACCGTGCTATTTCGATTAAATTTTAAGCGAAAACATGCACTTTGGCGTTTATTTTAATGGAGAATCATTTTTATATTTATATTATTTCACATTTTGCCATTTATATATCGATTTTACATGAAGTGATGGTTGGTGGAAATTAAAGGTTGGCCGATATACCTTGATAATCCTAATACAAATCATCATGTAAAACATATTTTGATGAATTTTTATCCCTCGCATACAAGCAATAGATCCAGAAGATATTGATGGCACTCTTAATGAAGAGGCAAATTTAAAATTCACATTATTATTCTAAAAATCATCAAGACGAAACCTAATTTTGAGCAACATTTTTAAAAGTATTTGAATGAACTTACTCCTTTTCAATAACCTATTTTTTCCACAAGTATAAATAAAGCCTATCGTCTCTATAAGTGTCAGGCAATTGCCGTTCGATCGGTCACTAGGTTGATTATGTTGATTGCGTGTGAGCACCACTTTGAAGGTCCACAAAACTGAGGCGATGATTAACTGTTTGATGGTTGAACTCATGAAGTTAGAAAGAACTACCAGACCTACAACAATCTGTCATTAGTGTCGTTCCAGGCCTCATATTTTCAACGATTTTTAGCATGGGTTATATCTAGAGATGGAAACTTAAAAAGAAAAAACTCGCTAGTTTCACAGAAAATACCACCTAAAATTAAAATTCCTTCCGTGATCCTTCCACAGTTATACTTGCGCTTGCTGAATTCAGCCAAGTTCATTTCTTCCGTTAACCTAGGACCTTTGATCAACTTAGATTTCTGTATAACTAGTTCGAAGCGTATTTACATTCAGATAATGTATCAATCGATAATTGACTCCGAGTCGGTACATTCGGAATAAAAAGAGGTTTTGATTATTGTTTCAGTCTATGAATAATTTCTTGTTTTACAATATATGATAATTAATATCTATATTCGAAAGATTTTGAAACATTTTTCTTTAGATGAACCTAATCCCTTTAATACTTTGAACTGTGACTTAGCATAAGATCCGGCCTTATTCTGGATGATAAATCTATTTAAGATTATAACCCAGCCATTTTGTATTTCAATTTATACAATTTTTATTGAGCGAGGAATTTCAAAATTACACAAGCTGATTTAAAACCATAAACCTGCGTGTGATATTAAGATTTACTACCTTATTGATATGATTTTAAGGGATATTTATGAGAATAGTCAAATTATTTTTCAGTTTTTATTGATTCAATGATTGGACTTGGAGTATAGACAGGTGTATTGAAGTTAGGTGCTTGCGACATTATATTCAACTTATTATTGATATAAATCTTCAAACGAACGTAGGGCCTGAGAACTTATCCATTTTAGGTCCCAATAAGAAATTAAAAAGAATACTTGTGTTAAACTGCAAAATTCTTAAAAAATTGGAGTTTGTTTCGTTAAAAAATTGGCCTAATTAACATTCAAAACTATTTAAATAAAATTACAAATTTTTTTATTCAAGGAACACAAAATAGCATGTTTAAATTTTAAATAAGTTGGTGAAAAATACGCTAAATGTTTTCTGTGTAATTTTGAAAAACATCGTTTTCCTCATCAGACTTAGAACACGATCACTTGTTGATGGGAAATATAGTTATGCTTATTGGCGTAAATAAACTGAGTCGAGGTGTTTGGCACGTACCACTGACAATTTTAGAAATTGTTTTAATATTTTATTTCAAAATAAAATTTGATAAACGTCGAATAGAATTGAAAAATTAACGTTATAATTGAGGTCATTAATGATTCATATGGCATCAGAGAAGTTATTTTTAATTAAATTAGTTTTTACAGAGAAATTAATTTCAACACGAAAATCTTGTCTTAACATTATATGACTAAAAATATTTTGTATTCATTTACTTCTTTGGAAATTGCAAATAGTGGAAGAATTCAAACTTTATGTTATGTCATTTTGTTCTTCTCGTGTGTTTACCCTTCATAGCAGTTGCATTAATGCATCATGTTATCATCATACGTAATTTAATATTTTTTTTATAAATCTTCTTCACAACTAGTTTCAGTTTAACAAAATTCATTTTAAACAAAAAAATACACCTTGCCTAGTGATGTGATAAGCCACTATAACAGATTTCATTTTCTCTCTTAAAATATAAAGATTCTACATGTGACAGAATTATATTGAGTCTAGGGTAATTAACGCCATCTAGCTCTGGCTTAAGGATGCGGCACAATGGCAAAAGCTGTTATTAAACAAACAGAAATATCTTTTGAATCCAAATTATCAGAATTATTTGTCATAAATACTTGGAGATCGACATCTTTTTAAATCTACAACTCTCTAACCTTTTTAATTTTCCTTTTAGATACTTTCAACACTTTTATTTATTTCTAAATTTCATAAGTAACTTCGAAAAATAAAATCTGATTCCTGTTTTGAGAGACTTAAAAAACCTTAGATTTACATATGTAATTTTAAAAACCAATAAATCTGTTTTATTTCTTACGTATCGAAGTAATGTTGAAATACATTTAATATACGTGTTACTCCATCAAGGAATGTTGATTGTAATCACTATCAACTCACCGAGCATGATGTTTTTTGTATAAATATAGGTGTAAAAATGTCAAATATGTTAGAACACATATTTATATGAGATATGCATTTTCATATTGATGAATTATTCCAAAACCATGAGTTTCAACAGTTATTCGTTGACATTTAAAAAATCTTATAAACTGTAAACATGGATAAAAAATCCATGAAATATATTTATATCATTTTTTGTAATTACACCATATAAAAAAATGTTTATTATTTATTGGTTCACCTTCTACGATCAAGAAATTTTAGTCAAAACATCTTGATATTATGCTTGTTCATTCCTAAACTCGTACAACATATCGCATTCTTAAAATAACATATTTTGCCACCTTGCTTAAATTTTTTTGCCTAGTGCGTTTTGAGAGTATTTTTTTGCTCATTTTCAATGCTAATCTTGAACCTTGATCTTCTGTTATGATTTTTTACGCTAATATATAAATTTAACATTCACACTATACACAAAACGAGCATAAATTTTATTCCGTGGTAAAAAATTTGAATTATGTTTATCACTTGAAGTTGAGTTTTAAACATGCCATAGTCATATTTTTGCATCTTCTAGAGGCTCTATGGGAACATTAATTTTATTTTTCCAACTTTGACAATCTATGAATCATTAAGGTGGAGTAAAATTGGATTAAACCTGAGAAAAATGATATTCTAAAAAAGTTTTCGATTGTGGTATTATTTATTAGTTTATTGTTTACCCTTGAAGTATTTATGTTACGTCGATTTCATTCTATCTTTCTTGAGTTTACATTCAAAACATCACTACCTTTGAAAGATATTTTGTTTTTCTTGTTCAAATATTTGAAATATTTAAACACATTCATTTTCTTACCCTTTAAATATCTACCAACCAGAGTGTTAATTTTACGATAACTTTCAAAATAGTTCAGCTCGTTTTTTACAATTTGTTTGACTTTCACTTAATTATTTGAGAATAAAATCAAAATAATGAAATAAAAACACACGTTTTAAGCATTTTGAAAAGGTAAATTTGATAAAAATTTGAATTCATACCATTATGGTTTTTTGTCTCCAAAATATCAGCTCTTTCGGCATAATATGCCGTGAAAAACTTTAAAATTATCCCCATGATAAAGTCCTTACTTTTGGTGTTAAAAGAGCTCATAAGATGGAAAGGCATTTTTTACGAAATAATTGTGATAATTTTTGAGAGCAAGAATGAATGAACGTTAATTGGCTCCTTTGGAAGGATGTTATTTTCTATCTTAAGTCCTTATTTAACGTTCTACTTTCTAGGTTTAGGCAGTTCAGAACCATACCCCCTCGACGATAGCTTGTCCTGGTGCAAACACTTGGTGTCAGGGTATTGTGAGGCATTCAGCCACTTTTCGGCTCACAAGAGAAATACTTTGATTAAAGGGCGATTAAAATTGTAAATAAAAGTAATTCAGAAGTTCAAAGTAATTTAAAGGCTTTTGAATTTTGAAAGTCAAATATTTAGCCATTACTTATAATTTTATAAAATTTTTTTAATGTTTACTTTCTATATATGAATATTTTACTATAAAATAGGTTTTCACAATATTACACAAATGTAGTGGTTTATAATCTTTAAAAATGTGGAGTGTTTAACTTAAAATTTTATCTTTCTGTCTTGTTTGATGAAATATAAAAATCGTTGACCTTATTTTGATTCCATTAAATTGATATTTCCTGTGTATCATCCGAGAAGCGTTATCTAACTGCGAAACAAATTATTTGAGATAATATAAAAATCTTTAAATGATCAAGATGCTTGCTGAAATTTATTTTTATTGCCCAATTTCAGAAATTGTATACATGTTTTTCATGAGTGTTCCATTATAATGACCTTTTCAATAATTCCTCTCCCAGTGAGATAGAAATCAGATATTCAACTAAACTGTAAAAATTTTTTTCATAAAGTCTGCTTGTTTCTCAGGGATGTTTCCAATCCAGTTCGTCTTCAGATAAATGGGAGAGCCAAATAATTTTTCTCACATATGTCAAATTTTTATTATCTTTTGTAATGTAGGGTTTTCTAACGCAATTTTATTTAATTAATAACAAATTAATTGGGAGATTATAAAATACTGCGATAGAGAGAGGATCTTTCGCAGTTTTAATGAGACATCTTTTATGATCTATGAACAAATGCCACAGAGGCGCGGTTTTTCTAATTAGCTTAAAAGATGGTGAAAATTCTATACTACCCAACTAATAGTGTTTAGATTATGAAAGAGGGGATAAAAATAGAAGAAGTGCTAAACGGCTGAACTAGTAGACGGAGCTTTACCGAAGTTCATATATACGTAAACTTTCATTAAAAGAAGCCCTGATAGGCGGAACCAGCCTTTACTTTTCAAAGAAATTTAAATTATTTTGAAATTATTAGATAAACTCTTTTTGAAAAATCAAAAATTATTCATTATTTGAGCGTCGAATTTTGACAAATAGTTCCTGAAATAACGTCCTCAATGGTCGACAGTTAGAATTTGATTATTCTGGTTTCCATTTTGACAGATAAGAGCGTTTATTTTTATCGTCTTTTGGATATTTACATCTTTTAACCTGGTGTGTGGCATATTTTTCTTTGTGTGATATACCTTAACAGAGATCTTAAAGATCATATCTCAGTAACTATGAAAATGTGTGTTGGTTCTCCTTTTACTTTAAGTAAGAAGTATTAAAATCATACCTTTAGAATTTTGTTATTTGTATTTCAACGCACAAATTTTCCTGAGATCATTTTTTTCACCATTTAGAAGAATCAAGTTAAGATAAAAAAAGGAAAAAATTTAAATTAGAAGGCACTTCATCAATTTTTTATGAATAACTTTTGTCAAAAATATAAACTCATATGTTGAATATTTACGTTTTATAGTCTTTAATCTTCAAGAAAAACAAAATCACCTTCATACTTTATGATCCAGAAGAGTATAAAAGGCCATATTACTTCTCACCTATCCAAAACTAATTCTATGTACGACTCAGGATTTTTTTAATTTAGGACATAGCTTAAAAATCTTTAAGTCGGAAAAATATGCCTTAAAAGAATTTTAGAAAAGATCTGCTATTTTTAGTTTCACAAGTATGCGCGATTCTTAGGAGAAGTTTGTTCATCAACTTTATTTTTAATTTCGCAAAAGAGTAAAATCTCTGTGTACATTTAAAATAGTAAGGATTCTAAGAATAAGTTATTTTTTAATTTTCGAAGTGTCAAGAGGCATTCTATCTTCGTCAAATACTACCTCACGTGAGAAAATGTATCAATTGATAAAAAATATTTTTCAGAATTTACTGAAAGACAACTTTAATCTCATTAATAACACAAATTTTACCTTATCTTATCTATCGATCATAAGTTTCATTGAAGACAATCAGACCTTTTTAAATTTAAAAGTAATATTCGAATATTTCCGCCTTTCTTAATCATTAACATAAATAATAACGAGTAAGTCTGTCAAGCAGAACATCCCGAGATTTGGATTAATTCGTTCACACTCCATACCAAGAAATTAGTCCTTTAGAATGCTGAAGTGTGAATATGCATCACCTTTTATCTGCGTTCAAAAGTCAAATGTCTTAAGGTAACGCTATGCCTTTCGTAAACCTTTAAAATTGTTTATTGAACTCTATTGATTGTTTTGTTGCTTAATTTTCCATAGAAACCAAGTTCAAAAGTTCTCAGATTTTTTTTCACAACTAAAACTCTTGGAGAGTAATTAACACATTTGATAGGCTTTATAATGTTGTTTATCCAAAGTATTCACGAAGGTATAGAATGTAATATTGTTTTAAAGATCTATGATGGTTTCCGACAACCAAAAAAGCTTCACCATGAATTAAGCATAAAATTTATAACGTTATTTCTATGTGAATACAAAATATGTTCCAGGTTTCGCCAATCAAAATTCAAATTATTTTCAAGTCAACATAGAACTTTAAAATATCTATTCAATATTTTTGATTGTAAGACGTGTCATATTTGTCTAAATTTGTGGTGTTTGTACAATCCTCATAAGTCTAAACCTACGAAATATTTAATATTTGAAATAAAAGTTTTACAAAAATAATTTCTTTTTTCAGGATTACCTGAAGGCTGTATCCGACAAATTAAATTTGCATTTTTTTATTTTTAAAATACTTTTGTTTTAAATTATAATATTTAAAAAATTAAATGAAATAGTTTTATTAAGCCATATAAATATTAGAATCAAAAAAGTTACAAAAAATTTTGTAAGATATGAGTCAGATAAATGAGTGTGTGCTTGGTTATTCTGATAAAAGATTTTTCATCAACTATTACAACGAGTGGACGCATAAATGCACGTATTGAGCAAAAGTAACAGAGAATTAAATTTTAACACCGTCTTCTTTGCCATAATCTTTGAGAATGTGTGTGACTAATTTAAAAAGTATATTTGATGTGCTTACCGTTAGAACGTTTATCTGATGTAAAAGTTCTTCAAATTTAACCATATTTTTCAAAATAAGGCTGAATTAACTTACAGTTATAAGTATCGCTAAAATTTGAGATTTTAGGAACCGTCTATGCCCCTAAATGAATAGATTTTAAATATCTGCTCAAAACAACCGAATTTACTTAATTTTGGTAAATAATTGAAAAAACTTTAAGCTAATTTCATTCTCTCAATGGAGCATTACCTGGTGAGTGGCACGATCTGAAGAGTCCTTTTATCCTCAATCTGAAACTTAATTTACCATAAATTGAAGGCATGCTAGTTATTTAGTCAAAGTCTGATTTGTCAAAACTCGAAGTAGACTGTAAAGTTAGGGATAATTACTTTAATATTTAAAATGACTGTGAATTAGAAAGAAGTTTCCTTTATACTTGAGTTAAATTTTGTGTTTTAAAAACAATATCTCACCTTTTTTTCATACACAGCCATACTTTAGAATGTAGCCAAATAAAAGAAAAATCTTGAAAACAATGAAAAATAAATGATTTATAAATAAAACCATATCTTTTAAATTTTTGTATATAATCATGGTTAGAGGATTTATCCATTTATATGATTGATATTTTATGCAGCAAAAAATTTAATTCAGATTCTGAAATAAAATTACGAAAACAAAATAGTGTGTACGTTGAAATATAAAACAACCTAAATCTTAAAAAACACAGAGGTTACTTTTGAAAGAGAACTATCGAAATTTATATAAATCGAAAATTTGATATAAAAAGTCAAATATAAAAGCATTTAAATACAAACTGAAATTTTTCGAAGCTTTTCAACATTTATTCATGAAATGTTAATTATTATTATATTAAACACACTCGTTTATGTTTCTTTGGTCGTTTTGACAATGCATAAAACAAAAATCAATTAGATTTATAAATCTAAAAATTTAATTATAAAAAAATATATTCGAAGTAGAATCGAAAATGATAAAGATTCTGATGACAAATACTCATATAAGAGTAGATTAAAAATCGTGTTAGAATTTTATATCATTTCCATGAAATGCTACAAATTAAAGAAAAAATTAATTCAAAACAAGACTTAAAATTAATACTTGAAAACTTCTCAAGTTATTGATCTAAATTTATGGAAATAATTTTATATTCAATATTTAAATGTAAATTCTGATTTTGAAAACAAATTTATTTATAAATGCCAAAATGTTACATAATTTTAAAATAAAAAAAAATTTGATTCTCTGGTAAATAGTCGTGAACTTCAAATGCAAGAAAAAATTTAAAATTACATTCAAAGCATATATTCTCTTCAATTCCTAAATATGTCAAAAATATAATAATAAAGCCAAATGATTAACAAAAACGACATATCTTAAAATTTGATAAGATAACGTCAAAGTGCATTAAATAGTAAAATTGATGAAAACTCTACATATTGAAATACATTTTGCTCATTAATCACTTAAAACTCTTCAAAATTCGTTGTATTTTTATGTAAAAGACAATATCTTTCGTTACAATTTGTTGACAACCTATGATTAAAGAAGAAATCAATATGGTTAAATGTTTGACGCAGAAATCTTAAATATACGAACTGTAAAATATTTTAATTTTTATTTAAACAAAACACAATTATTTCAATCGAATTAAAAAATATGAAAAAAGACGAATTTTCGGCCCACAATTATGCATAACCATTCGCTGAATTAACTGAAAAATTGTTCTCATATCCATGATTATTTTCTTCATCAGAATTAGAATTCTGTTAAGTGTATTGATCTCGATAAAACAAATTCAAATTAACATTTCAATAATATATGGATAAAAATTGACATTAATTTTATTTCCTCCACCATTTGAATAAATATTGAAAATAACATAATTGGATAAAATATATTATATTGGGCGTAAAATAAAAAATAATCTTAAATACGAGGCTTAAATTTTAAAAAATAATCAGAAAATAAACATGTTGAGTTTCTTTGATTTATATTCTAAAGCTATTTAAAGGCAAAATTTGATAATGTATGTTAAATTTTATGTTAAATGAATTGAAAAATATTTTTAATTGTAAATTGCAGATCTGCGTCATTCAAAAATGAAAAATATTCTTTTAATTAAATAATAGGAATTTTTGAATCTTTTACAATTCTATATTAAAAAAGAGAATACTGTATCATGTAAGAATAATAAATTAATTTTACAATTTATACATGATAAAATTCTATGATATCCCATAAATCGAAAATGTTGCAATCAATGAGACAGATTTTTAATTGATAAGTATGCTAAAATTTATATTATAAATTAGTCAAAATTATTTTTGAGAAAATTACAGTTAAAAATTTTTAATTCTTCGAGTTCATAAAAAAATTTTAACTGTGAAAGTAAAAAATGAATCAACTTTCTTTGATTCACAGTTTATTTTATGCGGTTTGACTTAAAATCAATGGTTGTTTTTAGAAACCAAATTAATATTCACTTGTTTGATAACCTGGCTTTTGAATGATTTTTAGACCTTACTTCAAAAAATATAGGGTAAAATAAATATAGTAATTTAAAAAAATGAAAATGGCTTTCAAGATATATAAATTAATTTAAAATCTATAAAAATATGAAAAAGTAATTTTTCTTTTTAAAATCACATGAAAAGTCTACTGTTCAATTTAACCAAAGTTAAATCCAACTTAGTTAGGTATGTAAGAATATATTATAATTTTGAATTCCATGTTGTGCCAAGACAAAGAATTGTTATCTATTTCAATGCCATCAAACAAGCAAAGTGTGTCGAACAAAATTCATTTCTTATTCTCCTTAATTTAAAATTCTTTTCCGATAAATATTTTTTGATCTCTTTCTCTGTGTAATTTATTGAAAATCAAAATTATTACCAAAAGCAACGTTATGAATTCATAATTACTTCTGAATTTGATATATGAAACACGCCAAAGGACTTTGATCGTATCTTTAACATTAGATATAGGAGTAAAGTTTTTACGCTTAAATTTTATGAGAAAAGTTCTCTGTAAAAATCAAAAATAAACAAAAACTAAATGTAAATTCTTAGAAAATCTGAACCTAAAAATATAAAAATGATTTAAAAATGTATCTGATAGGAAAAATGGTTTCAAGAGGAATTTTGATATTCAATTTATGGACATAATTTAAAATCAAGAATCAAGAAAAAATCTAGTAGTTAGCTTTTAGAGGATAATTAGCAATTTTTATCATAAAAATTATTCATTTAACTTTGAAAAAATTTCATGAAACTATTTATAATAAAATTTTTTCATACAAATAAATTCAAATCATAAAACATAATGAGTATTTATTTTCGATAAAATAGCTAAATAAACTTTTTGATCGATTATTTATATCTGCGCTTATTTTGAAATATATTTTAAAGTTATCTTATCCAAAATCAAAAATATTAAAATTTTATGTAAATAATAAAAATTAGAATTATTTTAAATGTTTTTAATTTTTCTAATGATTGTCGAATATTTTATTTTATCGTCGATAAAGGAATGTGGCTTTTAAATAAGGAAAAATACTAACATTGGTACCTTTTTTACAAAATTCATCAATCTGAATGAGATACCTTCAAACATCCTGAATTGATATCGCTTCTTTGTCATCCATTAATTTAACATTGATCTAATGTTGGACGTGTATCAACTTAAACAAGACAAAATATGAAGAGAAAAGTTTGAAATTTTTATTATTTTGGAACATTATAACAACGAGATACGAAAATAAAATTTTAATAAATGCTATTTTCTGATAATAACTTTAAATTTCATTTTTATCTCAAAATATTCGCCATAATTTAAACAATTAATTTCTATTGATGCAAATTTGTTTTAAAAAATTAAAAAATGTAAAAGAAAATATATCAGTAAATTACTTAATTCAGTTTTAGTGCAAAATTTATATTTTAAAATGTAATAAAAAATCAAAAAATACCAATGAACGGCCTAAATCTAATTCTTAAGATGGTGAGGCCTTCAAATTAAAAATTATTTCCAAAATAAACTAAATTTCTTCTGTAAAAAGATAAGTATTGAAAAATCAAACTAAATAAATAAATTATTGTTAAAGTGATAAAAATGTACATACCACTTGAGTTTTTTGAGAAAAAATCAAAAGCTAACATCGGAGAGTGAAATTCTCCTTATGAGAGATTGTGAAATTCAAAATAACATTTTTCAAATATTTATGTAAGAATTTGCTCAATAACTAAATATTTTCATTAAGATGCGAATCAACATATTCGATCAAAACTCTAAAGATCGTAAAAATAAATCGGAAAATTACGTTTGACTCGTATTTATAAATAATATTGAATGAAAATTAAAAAATAACATTAAAATTTTAAAGAAAGGATGTGAGTTGATAAAGCCTAAATATTCGAATGAATTAAAACGTGACCATTATAATTTCAACTATGAACCTCTATTAGCAGAAGCTTGAATAAAATATATTTTATTCTTTAAAATCACATGTTTCCAAATTTTAAAGAGTTTAGTTACCAATAAAATTTAATATAAAACAACATGTTACAATCTTTGGATGTACTCAATTATAACCGATAAAAATATCTAAATGGTTTAATTATAAAGTGAACTCGAGAGATATAAAGTTATAATATCCAAATCAAGCATATTCTGACAAATTAAAATTGTAAAAAAATATTTAACATCAAAAACCTAATATATTTTGATATAAATATTTATATTTTCGTTGATTTTTTCTCCATAAAGTAAAGGGCGAATTTTTATGATATAGAGTTATCACAAAATTCTTCAGGAAAAATAATCTGCATCTATTATTTTAGCTTTGTTCTTTAGATATCATAAAAACAATTGATTCTTACTTTTAAATATAAAAAATGTTCATATGTTCAAATTTATAAATTTACAAAACCTTTCAAGATAGATAAGTTTTTTAAATCTTGAGTTATCTGATAGATTATAAACTGAAATATATTTGTAACTACTTGAGATCGAAATTCCTATTTTTCTTGAAAAATATCATTTATACTATGTAGTTTCTCATATGTCTCAGTTCCTCCCAAGTGAAAAGATTCTTATCTCTTTTTTAACTAATGAAGTAAAATAGAATATTTTTGTATATATACACAAAGAACGGCTGTCGATAAAATAATTATGGTTTTTTTAAATCATAATTATAGTTTTATTTGGCATGTAATCACTAAAACTAAACACCAGATTTATATTTACGATAATATGCAATTTTAAAAATGTGTATGGCTTTTACGAAATGAAAAAAGAAAATATTAAGCTGAGATTATCTGTAACGTCCCACGACAATATTTAGATACATAGTTAAGCACGCTTAAAAATTTCTAAGAATAAAATAAAGGTCTCAATGAATCACTCGAAAAAATATTCTAAATCGACATAGTTACAGAGAAAATAATCAGCAATGTGTTTTAAATATTTAAATCTAATTTAAATAAGTTAATAAAAAATACGACGGTATGCTAAAATTAAGAAACAGGTATGTTTTCGTTATTCATGAAAATCATGAAAAATAAATTAAATGTGTTAAAATAAAATAATATTGAATAAATTCTTTTCAACATTCATCAATTTTAAGGTGAAATTATGTGAAAAATATTTTACTTTGAAAAGTCAAAAAATCTTTCAATGATGATTTTTGAGTTGATGGTTTCATAAAACTACAAAATAGAGTTTCAACAGATCGAATCTAATTTATTAATTTATGTATATAGAAAGGCAAATCGATCATTTGAAAAAATTTCAAAATGAAATATTTTAAGAAATTTGTGTTGATATTAAATTCAGATAATTATGGTTAAATTAAAGTGTAACTATTTAATATGACTCATATTAAACTAAAAATTATTTTTCATTTGTAATATTTCCCGGTCCGTCATTTTAAGTTTGGTTTATTTTTGATTTATAAATTCAGAAAAAATTCACTTATAATTGAAAATAAAATTAAAATTTCGAGACAAGTATCGATGTTCCTATGAATTTTCAACAATTTTGTTTAAAATAATCTATCATAGATTTACTATTTATTACACGAAAAGTTTTATCAAAGTTTTGAAAATTCTCTGGTTGTTTTAAAAATTCTGATCTCGAAATATTTTTCGACATATTAATCTTTATTCAAAATTTAAAAGGTAAAAAAGACGAAATGAGCTATCTTGGAAGAAAATGATCACAGTAACTCTCAGATAAATATTACCATTGTGTACCCTTTCGTTGACTAACATTCATAATGTTAAGTGTTTTAAACGTCAATTGTTTTTCAACAAGTTGAGAAGACGCCAGATGGTACAAACTAGCAAACCTTTTCTTAATTAAGAATAATGCAGTGAACTAAATTTTACTATGTAAAAATTTAAATGCAATATCCGAAATGTGGCATTGGAAATCGAGATTTACCAACAAGAATATTTTTGTGTCAAAAACGTTTGAATTTGTTTTCAACATTGCATACTCAGTTATTTTAACAATGGTTTATCCAGTTATATTTTCAATTCATTTTATAACATAGCAAAACAATTTTCAAAATTTAGAGATAAATCTAATTCTTTTAAACCCTTGACAAATTAAAATATCAGAAAAACTAATTGAGTGACGATATATTTTACCACAAATGCTTATTTTAAAAATATCATTTTTAAAGTTCCTTAGCAATTTTCATTTATATTTTAAAACTAACACTAAAAACACATTATTTTAAAATATTCGAAAAAATCAAATTTCAGGCGGCCATTATATTTAACGTTAGCGTATATGGCTGGTAGCCGTTGTTAGAGATCAAAAAAGTATAATCTTTGAAAATATTATTTTAGTGGAATATTTATGCTTTTTCCTTTGTATATTTCAATAATTTACATCCTTCTTTTTTTCACCCCTTTATTTGCTTCTTCCTGGTCAGATGAAGACTTTCTAATTCGTACGATCATCCTAAACATTGAAAATTGAAACGCAAAATGATCAATCTTCATTTTACGTTAAAAATAATAAATAAATACAATGCAGACATATAAGTTCAAAGTTTTAGCATAAATCAAAAGCGTAAATATCCTCAAATCAAAATCATAAAAAACTTTGAAACTTTTCAATTTATCGAATAATAAAACGAATAACTAAATCATTTGATATGGAAAATTTAAAAATGTCATTAAATGGTCCACGTTGTATAAATCTATTTTTAGGGTACACGAATCTTGCCAGAATTAAAAATCAAATATGTTTCACTAAAATTTATCAGAGATCACAAAGTTAAAATTGGTTTCGTGTTGTATAAAACACAAACTACAACTATAATTCAATAAAAATATTTTTAAGTCGAAAGTTAAACGTTCTAAAACGTATATCTTAAAGACCATATTTCAAAATATCTAAATAATTGAAAGATTAGTCTTGAGATTTTTAAATCCTTTTAAAAATCACCTATTTTATAAAACTATTAAATGAAGACAGAATAAATATTTTAAAATGATTTGAGAGTCAAAACTAAATAGCTAACCAGAAGTGTAGTATATTTTTCAAATATAAAACGACTGTTGCCGGGGTTTATCGTATGTTATTACTGTTATCTTCAATTTAAGAATATAAAAATAAAATTAATTATGGAAGGAACGTTTCGTGATGTATGTGTAAAGATGTGTATATTATCAGAAAATTTAAGAAGCATTTTTTATTTGACACTGACCTCAATAGTTTTAAAAAGTTTTCATAATTTTTATCAAATAAGAAAAATGTTGAAAAATATTTGTTAAAATCGACAAACTTTCTGTTCTAAATATACCACGCACACTAATTACTTTTGTCAATGCCCTCTTCATCAACTTTGAGTCTTTTACCCTTAACAATTAAAAAAATAATATCAAATCCATCAAATGGAGAAGTTTCGTTAAAAATTATATAATTCATAACATTAAGGATAACGTTACAAAAATAAATACATTTACACACTTAAAAGCATCGAAAAAAATTAAATCTATTCTCCAAATAAATATAATAAAATCTGAAAAAATATTAAATATAAAATGTAAGAAACTATTTTACGATAAAACTTATTTTAATGATCTTTCGCTATTTAACAACAATTAACTTTTCATAATATCAACTATGATCAAAACTAAAGTGAATTTGATAATATTTATCCATCTTAATTTTTATTTAAATGCTTAAAAAAGATTTCAAAATTCTCTCTCAAGAAAATATTTAACACAACGAAACTCAAAATAAAAGTTGAATACGTCAAATTGTATTTTTAACCGAACTTATTAAAATTTATCAATATTTGAATATCAAATATAGCCTAAGATCAAACACATAAAGACGATTTTGATATCGTAAATTTTCAAATTCTATTTAAAACATTTATACGCCATGAAAGTATCAAGATTAGAGACGATTTTTTGGTAATTTACTTAATTTACCATGAACGAACAATTTTGAGTTTTTTTAAAATGATGAATTTATTTTCATTTAAAATATGATGAGAGAAAAAAAATTCATTCAATTATGAATAAAATAGGAAATTTTTTATACTTCGATTTCACTGAGAGCAGGTTCTGCATATCATAAAATGATCCCTAGTATATTTAAAATTATCGCATACACGATGGACCTTTGAGTCTTTATTTACGTATATCGCTTTATCTTTAAATTCAAGCAATCCCGTGTACTTCTTTTGATAAAATTAAAGACTTTTGATAGATATTAAAAAGTATTTTTCAAGATAATTTTTAATGCTAGAGATCATTGATATTGATTTTTTAAATTCTTAAAATTTCTGCAATTTATTTAATTTCATCCCGAATAGTTAAATTTTATAAATACTTCTAAAATAATTTTTACTTTCTTAGGAACAAATACGTCTGAACCGGATAAATTAGATCCATGAGCACTTGGACTTGCTCTCTTCATTGATACAACCTATATTTTATGATTTTGAAGTAATAATCTTTCAAAATTGATTTTTTTTATTTTTATAGATTAATAATCATAGTTGCAACATCCTGAATATAAAATAGAAGAGTGACGTTTACAAATCTTAGAAAAACCTAATTTCATGAATATCAACCCCTACATGTATTAAAAAGATGATTTATTAAAATTAAACCAAATACTGTGATTACATAATTATTATTCGATGGTAGAGAAATATTTAAATTAAATAATAGAATAGATATTTTCTGAGATTAATAGTCATGCCCTATGTGAATGAAATACTTAATCTATTTGCAAAAAATAAATCAAAAATGAAAAAAAGTATAATATTAAGCTTTAAAGTACCAATGTATAAATCATTTTGTTGATGAAGCTGAAAAAACTTCACTCAACACTGATGACGAAGCATATTGATGAATCTAATTTATTGATATTAAAAGTCAAAATATCATATCAGCTATACGTAACCATTTTGATTTTTGTTAAAGATTCAAAGAAATTGGTTATAAGAACATAAAATATCTTAAAAAATCATTTGAGACGTCTTAATAAATTAAAGGCTCGAGTGACATAACATATTAAAGCGAAATAATACGGGAAAAGTTGATCATTCAGTCAAAATCAAGAATGTTATCTTCTATTATTAACATTTATTAAGCTTTCACATTAAAATAATAAAATTTAAAAAACAAAACTATGCCAATAAATCAGTCTTTACTTTAAATACTCACTACCAGAAATGTAAAAATATTAAAAATAATTATTTTTATTTAACTGTGATATTTAATATATGATGTATGTTCAACCTATAATTTTAAACGGGAGATGTATTTGTTCAAGAGGAAAAAAATTTAGTGTTAGGAGTAAATGATATTTAAATTTTAACAATAATGGCGTATATATTTGAAAAGTATGTGCGCATGTCAACTTTATTCATTAACGACGGAAATAATCGACTAAATATGTTTAAAATCACCGATTATTTTCGTTTAAATTTATTGTAAAACAGTAATTTTGTAGTTTGTTAGAAAAAATTGTTTTTCTAAAAATCGATAATTCAAATCAAGCGAAAGAAAATTTGATAGAGATTTTAGGAAATGGAAAAATGATATCATGATTAAAAAAATATATCATCATAAATTTTGAAAAGATTATATTTATTGTGATAATAAATATAATTGTTACCATCGATAGCTGATCAGAAAGTAGAAATAATCCAAATAGAGCACCTGTGAAAAACTTAACCATCATTAGATACTATCAACGAAAGAAATGTCGACAAAAACATGTTATTTTTGATACGTCATATCTTTGCTTTTCATAACTCATGTTAATGATATATTAAAGACGTGAAAATTCAACGATTCCAAATATATTCTTCGAATTGATTTATAAATACGAAAATCAACTCATAAAAATCTTCCACTGTGATAGCCTATAAATAATGGTAAATATTTGATTAATTTTCTTTATTTATCAAACGGTTAAAAGATATGTAACCATAGACAATATCATTATGATCATAAATTAATGAGATGATCAAACAAAAACATCAATGACGAAAAATCATATCTCACATAAACATAAAATATAATTTTGTTATTTAAGAAGCATAAATTCAAAAATTTCAAAGATTTGAAATTAACGAAGAAATATTCAATGAATAAAATCCACCGTGGATCGAATTGTTGTGATAGCTGTAATTAGATTCTATGACGCTTAATAAGGAGTACTCTGTTAATCTAAATGTAAACACATTACAACTATGACGATTTAACTTCTTACTCTTAGTTAATAATCTAAAAAACATAAAAACGAAAAATTATAGAATTTATTAGAAAGGGAAAATGTTAAAAAAAAGTATAAACCATAACAAAATTATTTTGTCTAAGTTAAATTTTAAATAACAAGAACATTGTTTCATTCCCTCTTTTGATAATATAATTATTCTATTTAATCATATCTATGAGTTAAGTTATAAAGATTTTTAAATCGATAAATTGGATTTATTCTTGTTAAATAATGTGATGTAATCACCATTTAATAACAATAAATAGATTTTATTATCCTTATGAGGATTCAACATTTTAAAATCTATTAATGCGTCCCATTTTTATACACACCACGATACGAATAGATGTTATTTTCATTCTATTTTTAGAAATGTTTTCGTTTTATTTTACCAATTATTATTTTTAGTACACTTGCTTTAATCAGGAATCTTAAAAGGCAGCCCATTAATCTTGACGTCTTTTTTTATTATATCTAGGTGTTTTATCTAATTATGAATCTCTGATAATTAACAAACAAATAAGTGAATTCTTCCTAATTATATGATATTTTTGAAGTCCACTTCGTTTGCTTTTGAATAAATGTAGAATTATTATATTTTTCTTGACAGTCTCAAACTGATTGTCTTAAGGATAACACGATTTGTAATCTTTCAATTAGATTGTCTTTCTGTTACCAATGTTGAATTTAACGATGGTTCTGAATAAAAAAGGTTTTTTAATGGTTTTTACTTAGCAAACTTAGTAACAGAAAATTTGACAAAATCCATATAAATGTGATTAAAATCAATGTTATAAATAAAGTTATATCTGTTTTTGCGTTATGATTTTAATATATGAAGGTAAAAATTTATATTGACGAATATTTTAAAATATATTTTTGCTGTGTCACGTCAAGTCATCGTCTAAAAACTAAATACGTAGGAGTTCGAAATAATTTTTGCCTATTTACTTTATCTGAATATAAATTATCTATTAAATAGTTTCAGAATTAAGATGAAAATAAGCCAAACTAAAAAGTCTTAATTATCTATATTTTGCTATATCTTCGTAATTTTGATAGGTTACCTTAACAAAGCTTTTTTTGCACAAATTTATTAAATTGTTTGAAGACGGTTAATTTGATATGGTTTTTTTTACGATACAACAAGATATTCTTGTACATCAACTCAAGTTTCATGTTTGATAGATTAGGTTTTAAAATTTTATTTCTGAATTTTTAAAACGAGTTTCCTTTAATCTTTCCTTCCTCATATGAATTTATTTATATTCCAAGGGTAAAAACTATCTGTATAAATATAATGATAATAGAAGCATTTTTCGTTTTACGAAGTTCCAGATATATGATAACTTGAGTAAAAATGACATCTATATAGAAAAACCGGCGACTCATTGTAAAAGCTCGACCTCTTTGCGTTTTTGAAGTTGAGATTATAAAATTACATAAATCAGGGAAATTATATCATAATACATTATTTAATGGAATTCGATTCAACGTTCTTATTTCAAACAAATCATAGAAGCTAATAAATCTGCTAAATATGCGAAATCAAGGGTAATAATTTACATGATTAAGGTTCTTTTTGAGGCACTCGTCGTCCAGATGTGTAAAAGATTTCTGCCTGTAAAGAAAATTTTTTATATTAAATTTAGTCAAGCCACAAAAATAGTTATTTTTATATCCTGTGCTTGAGACAAATTTTGTACCATATTGCCAAAAATCAAAATAATTTTTGACAGTCAAAATGATATCTTAAGAACATATTAATATATTTCCCTCTTACCGTTCATAGTGCATACAGTAATTTAACGATTGAGATTGAAGTGAGATTCTGTTGTGAAACTAGATAATTAACTTTTTTCGAACAATCGATCTGAAATCAATTCTTATCACATTATAAAAACAATCGATTTTGAAATATTAAGGATAAATTTCACCTCGTATTTCAGCGTTTTATTAAAATCGGTTTGCAATTTCATAAAAGATCTTTTTTAAGCATAAGCGACGCCAATAATCATTTTAATTCAACCGCGACCAAGAGAAAGTTTACTTATATAAATGACTTCAGTCACAGATTAAATCTGTTAGACCATTTCCCAAGTTATTCTTAGATGAACCATTAAAACAATAAACAAACGAGCTTACAAGATTTTATTTTAACTGGAATACAAATATTCTTTTTTTCAATGATTTTGATACACGAGTCATTTTTTCAATCGTTATTTTTAAATTGAGTTCTACTCAGATTACAACTTTAAAAATCACATTTAACATCGAAAGTCTACATCACTCGCAAAGCACTCATCTCGAATAATCTTTTATGAATTGAAAAAGATAAAAGTTTATTTTATCGAATAAGACTTAAAATAAAGTAAATATAACCATCAGCATATAAAACTTTTTAAAACAATATCCACATGTTTAAATTATGTGTAAATATCACAAATGATTTTAGCTTTTCTCGATACACACTGTAATTTGGTACTTAACATTTTTGAAACTTTTGCCTTATATTATTACGATAAAAAATAACTTCAATCAAATTCTAATTATTTGATGATATCCTCTCAATTATATTCATTTGTACAGATTTTGTCGTTTTGACACTAAATTGGATTTTTTCTATTCTAACTCATTTTACACGCTGCTGGAAATTATTTTAAATCATTTAATATCGCCATTTAAAAATTTTTATTGAATCTATTTGACTATTCACAGGAAGATGATTATAAATACCACAAATAAGAAAATTCTCCTTCTTGCCATTTTAACATAATGAAAAAAATGTTCTTTTAATGGAACATACTGAAATTGTCAGATTTCTTTAAATCTATTATGAAAGATTACGTTAATAAATTAATTAACTCCTGCTTATCTACTAAGTTATGATAAACAAAATATCAAAAGAATTTG
>JALDNG010002562.1:0-36046 GCA_024349245.1 Neodontobutis hainanensis | reverse complement strand
CTACAGTCTTTACACGAGCATTAGAACAGACTGTACATGAGTATTAGAAAAGACTGTAGACATGCTTTAGAACAGAGTGTAGAGGTCCAGTAGTACAGACTCTAGACGACCATTAGAACAAACTGTAGATGTGCAGTAGAAGAGACTTTAGAAGTACAGTAGTACAGAAAGTTGACAATTATTAAAAGAGACTGTAGACGTGCAGTAGAACAGACTCTAGACAATTATTAGAACAGACTGTAGACATCCAGTAGAACAGACTGTAGATGTGCATTAGAGGAGACAGTAGACGTTTATTAAAACAGACTATAGTCGTGCAGTAGAACAGACTGTAGAAGTACAATAGAACAGAATGTAGAGGTGCAGTTGAAGAGACTGTAGACATGCAGTTGAACATACTTCAGAGCAGCAGTAGTACAGACTCTAGATTGGCTTTAGAACAGACTGTAGACGAGCATTAGAACAGACTGTAAACGTCCAGTAGAACAGACTGACAATGTGCAGAAGAATAGACTGTAGAGATGCACTAGTACAGACTGTAAACGCGCATTAGAACAGACTGTATATGAGTATTAGAAAACACTCTAGACATGCTTTAGAACAGACTGTAGAGGTGCAGTAGTTCAGACTATAGACGAGCATTAGAACAGAGTATAGATGAGCAGTAGTACAGATTGTAGACTTACATTAGAACAGACTGTGGATGTGCAGTTAGAACAGACTGTAGATGTGCAGAAGAACAGACTGTAGACGTTTATTAGAACAGACTGTAGACCTGCAGTAGAACAGACCGTAGATGAGCAGTAAAACAGACTATAGATTTGCATTAGAACAGACTTTAAAAGTGCAGTAGTAGAGACTGTACACGTGTAGTAGAACAGACTGTAGATGAGCAGTAGTACAGACTGTAGACTTACATTAGAACAGACTGTAGATGTGCATTAGAACAGACTGTAGACGTGCAGTAGAACAGACTGTAGATGAGCAGTATTACAGACTGTAGGCTTGCATTAGAACAGACAATAGATGTACATTAGAACAGACTGTAGATGTGCAGTAAAACAGACTGTAGACGTGCAGTGGACGAGACTGTAGTAGAGCAGTAGTACAGACTGTAAACTGGCATTAGAACAGACTGTAGAGGTGCAGGTGAACAGACAGTACACGTGCAGTTGAGCAGACTTCAGAGCAGCAGTAGTACAGACTCTAGATTGGCTTTAGAACTGACTATAGACAAGCATTAGAACAGGCTATAAACGTCCAGTAGAACAGACTCTATATAAGTATTAGAAAACACTCTAGATATGCTTTATAACAAAATGTAGAGGTGCAGTAGTTCCGACTGTAGACGAACATTAGAACAGACTGTATATGAGTATTGGAAAACACTCTAAACATGCTTTAGAACAGACTGTAGAGGTGCAGTAATACAGACTGTAGATGAGAATTAGAAAAGACTGTAAACGTCCAGTAGAACAGACTGACAATGTGCAGAAGAATAGACTGTAGAGATGCAGCAGTACAGACTGTAGACAAGCATTAGAACAGACTGTATATGAGTATTAGAAAACACTCTAGACATGCTTTAGAATAGACTGTAGAGCTGCAGTAGTTCAGACTGTAGACGAGCATTAGAACAGAGTATAGATGAGCAGTAGTACAGATTGTAGACTTACATTAGAACAGACTGTGGATGTGCAGTTAGAACAGACTGTAGATGTGCAGAAGAACAGACTGTAGACGTTTATTAGAACAGACTGTAGACCTGCAGTAGAACAGACCGTAGATGAGCAGTAAAACAGACTATAGATTTGCATTAGAACAGACTTTAAAAGTGCAGTAGAAGAGACTGTACACGTGTAGTAGAACAGACTGTAGATGAGCAGTAGTACAGACTGTAGACTTACATTAGAACAGACTGTAGATGTGCATTAGAACAGACTGTAGACGTGCAGTAGAACAGACTGTAGATGAGCAGTATTACAGACTGTAGGCTTGCATTAGAACAGACAATAGATGTACATTAGAAGAGACTGTAGATGTGCAGTAAAACAGACTGTAGACGTGCAGTGGACGAGACTGTAGTAGAGCAGTAGTACAGACTGTAAACTGGCATTAGAACAGACTGTAGAGGTGCAGGTGAACAGACAGTACACGTGCAGTTGAGCAGACTTCAGAGCAGCAGTAGTACAGACTCTAGATTGGCTTTCGAACTGAATATAGACAAGCATTAGAACGGCTATAAACGCCCAGTAGAACAGACTCTATATAAGTATTAGAAAACACTCTAGATATGCTTTATAACAAAATGTAGAGGTGCAGTAGTTCCGACTGTAGACAAACATTAGAACAGACTGTATATGAGTACTGGAAAACACTCTAAACATGCTTTAGAACAGACTGTAGAGGTGCAGTAATACAGACTGTAGATGAGAATTAGAAAAGACTGTAAACGTCCAGTAGAACAGACTGACAATGTGCAGAAGAATAGACTGTAGAGATGCAGTAGTACAGACTGTAGACAAGCATTAGAACAGACTGTATATGAGTATTAGAAAACACTCTAGACATGCTTTAGAATAGACTGTAGAGCTGCAGTAGTTCAGACTGTAGACGAGCATTAGAACAGACTCTATATGAGTTTTAGAAAACACTCTGCACATGCTTTAGAACAGATTGTAAAAGGTGCAGTATTTCTGACTGTAGACATGCATTAGAACAGACTGTATATGAGTATTAGAAAACACTCAAGACATGCTTTAGAACAGACTGTAGATGAGCAGTAATACAGACTGTAGACTTGCATTAGAACAGACTGTAGATGTGCAGTAGAACAGACTGTAGACGTTTATTAGAACAGACTGTAGACCTGCAAAAGAACAGACCGTAGATGAGAAGTAAAACAGACTATAGACTTGCATTAGAACAGACTGTAAAACTGACTGTAGACGAGCATTAGAACAGACTGTAAACATCCAGTAGAACAGACTGACAATGTGCAGAAGAATAGACTGTAGAAATGCAGTAGTACAGACTGTAGACGAGCATTAGAAGAGAGTGTAGATGTGCATTAGAACAGACTGTAGACGTGCAGTAGAACAGACTGTAGATGAGCAGTAGTACAGACTGTAGGCTTGCATTAGAACAGACAGTAGATGTACATTAGAACAGACTGTAGATGTGCAGTAAAACAGACTGTAGACGTGCAGTGGACGAGACTGTAGTAGAGCAGTAGTACAGACTGTAAACTGGCATTAGAACAGACTGTAGAGGTGCAGGTGAACAGACAGTAGACGTGCAGTTGAGCAGACTTCAGAGCAGCAGTAGTACAGACTCTAGATTGGCTTTAGAACTGACTATAGACGAGCATTAGAACAGGCTATAAACGTCCAGTAGAACAGACTCTATATAAGTATTAGAAAACACTCTAGATATGCTTTATAACAAAATGTAGAGGTGCAGTAGTTCCGACTGTAGACGAACATTAGAACAGACTGTATATGAGTATTAGAAAACACTCTAAACATGCTTTAGAACAGACTGTAGAGGTGCAGTAATACAGACTGTAGATGAGAATTAGAAAAGACTGTAAACGTCCAGTAGAACAGACTGACAATGTGCAGAAGAATAGACTGTAGAGATGCTGTAGTACAGACTGTAGACATGAATTAGAACAGACTGTATATGAGTTTTAGAAAACACTCTAGACATGCTTTAGAACAGACTGTAGAGCTGCAGTAGTTCAGACTGTAGACGAGTATTAGAACAGACTCTATATGAGTTTTAGAAAACACTCTGCACATGCTTTAGAACAGATTGTAAAAGGTGCAGTATTTCTGACTGTAGATATGCATTAGAACAGACTGTATATGAGTATTAGAAAACACTCTAGACATGCTTTAGAACAGACTCTAGATGAGCAGTAATACAGACTGTAGACTTGCATTAGAACAGACTGTAGATGTGCAGTAGAACAGACTGTAGACGTTTATTAGAACAGACTGTAGACATGCAAAAGAACAGACCGTAGATGAGTAGTAAAACAGACTATAGACTTGCATTAGAACAGACTGTAAAACTGACTGTAGACGAGCATAAGAACAGACTGTAAACATCCAGTAGAACAGACTGACAATGTGCAGAAGAATAGACTGTAGAAATGCAGTAGTACAGACTGTAGACGAGCATTAGAAGAGAGTGTAGATGTGCATTAGAACAGACTTTAGAAGTGCAGTAGTAGAGACTGTAGATGTGTAGTAGAACAGACTGTAAATGAGCAGTAGTAGAGACTGTAGACTTGTATTAGAACAGACTGTAAACGTGCAGTAGAACAGACTGTAGATGAGCAATAAAACCGACTGTACAAGTGCAGTAGAACAGACTGTAGATGAACAGTTGTACAGACTGTAGACTTTCATTAGAACATACAGTAGATGTCCATTAGAATAGACTGTAGATGTGCAGTAGAACAGACTGACGAGGTGCAGAAGAATAGACTGAAGAGTTGCAGTAGTTGAGACTTTACACGAGGATTAGAACAGCCTGTACATGACTATTAGAAAAGACAGTAGACATGCCTTAGAAGAGACTGTAGAGGTGCAGTAGTACAGACTGTAGACGAGCATTAAAACAAACTGTAGATGTGCAGTAGACCAGACTGTAGACGTGCAGTTGAACAGACTTTAGAGCAGCAGTAGTACAGACTCTAGATTGGCTTTAGAACAGACTGTAGATGAGCTTTAGAACAGACTGTAGAGGTGCAGTAGTTCAGACTGTAGATGAGCATTAGAACAGACTCTATATAAATATTAGAAAACACTCTAGACATGCTTTAGAACAGGCAGTAGAGGTGCAGTTGTACAGACTGTAGACGAGCATTAAAACAGACTGTATATTAGTATTAGAAAACACTCTAGACATGCTTTAGGACAAACTGTAGATGTGCAGTAGTACAGACTGTAGACGTTTTTTGGAATAGACTGTAGACGTGCAGTAGAACAAACTGTAGACGAGCAGTAGTACAGACTGGAGAATTCCATTAGAACAGATTATAGATGTGCATTAGAACAGACTGTAGATGTGCAAAAGAATAGACTGTAGAGGGCAGTAGTTGAGACTTTACACGAGCATTAGAACAGACTGTACATGAGTATTAGAAAAGACTGTAGACATGTTTTAGAACAGACTGTAGAGTTCCAGTAGTACAGACTCTAGACGACCATTAGAACAAACTGTAGATGTGCAGTAGAAGAGACTGTAGAGGTGCAGTAGTACAGAAAGTTGACAATTATTAAAAGAGACTGTAGACGTGCAGTATAACAGACTCTAGACAATTATTATCTATTAACAATAGAAAAGACTGTAGAGGTGCAGTTGAACAGACTGTAGATGTGCAGTTGAATAGACTTCAGAGCAGAAGTAGAACAGACTCTAGATTGGCTTTGGAACAGACTGTAGACGAGCATTAGAACAAACAGTAAACAACCTGTAGAACAGACTAAGAATGTGCAGAAGAATAGACTCTAGAGGTGCAGTAGTACAGACTGTAGATGAGGATTAGAACAGACAGTATATGAGTATTAGAAAACACTGTAGATATGCTTTAGAACAGACTGTAGAGTTGCAGTAGTTCAGATTGTAGACGAGCATTAGAACAGACTGTATATGAGTATTAGAAAACACTGTAGACATGCTTTAGAACAGATTGTAGAGGTGCAGTAGTTCAGACTGTAGACGAGCATTAGAACAGACTGTAGATGTGCATTAGAACAGACTGTAGATGTGCAGTAGAACAGAATGTAGACTTGCAGTAGAACAGACTGCAGAGCAGCAGTAGAACAGACTGTAGAGGAGATGTAGAACAAACTGTAGAGGTGGAGTAGTAAAGACTTTTATTGGGCATTAGAACAGACTGTATTCGAGCAATAGAACAGACTATAGATGTGCAGTAGTACAGACTGCATTAGAACAGACTGTGGACGAGTATTTGAACAGACTATAGACGTGTATTAGAACAGACTGTAGATGTCCAGTAAACCAGTCTAATGATGCTGCAGAAGAAAATAATTTAAAGGTCCGTTAGTAGAGACTGTAGACGAGCATTAGAACAGACTGTAGATGTGCATTAGAACAGAATGTAGACATACAATAGAAAAGACGTAGAGGTGCAGTTGAACAGACTATAGACATGCAGTTGAAAAGACTTCAGAGCAGCATTAGAACAGACTCTAGACTGGCTTTAGAACAGACTGTAGTCGTGCAGTAGAACAGACTGTATATGAGCAGTAAAACAGACTGTAGACGTGCAGTAGAACAGACTGCAGTAGAGCAGAGGTAAAGAATGTAAACTGGCATTAGAACAGACTGTTGAGGTGCAGTTAAAATGACTGTAGACGTGCAGTAATACAGACTGTAGACAAGCATTAGAACAGACTGTAGAAGTGCAGTAGTACAGACTTCAAATGTGCAGTAGAACAGACTGTAGACGTTTATTAGAACAGACTGTAGACTTGCAGTAGAACAGACCATAAATGAGCAGTAGTACAGACTGTAGACTTGCATTAGAACAGACTGTAGATGAGCAGTAGTACAGATTATAAACTCGCATTAGAACAGACTGTAGATGAGCAGTAGTACAGATTATAGACTTGCATTAGAACAGACTGTAGATGTGCATTAGAACAGACTGTAGATATGCAGAAAAAGAGACTGTAGACGTGCGGTAGAACAGACTGCAGGAGAGCAGAGGTACAGACTGTAAACTGGCATTAGAAGAGACTGTTGAGGTGCAGTTGAAAAGACTGTAGACGTGCAGTTGAACAGACTGTAGATGTGCATTTAAAAAGACTGTAGGCGTACAATACAACAGACTGTATACGAGCATTAGAACAGACTGTAGACATCTAGTAAAAAGACCGTAGATGTGCAGTAGCACAGAATTAAGACAAGCATTAGAACAGACTGTGGACGAGCATTAGAACAGACTATAGACTGTAGACGTTTATTAGAACAGACTGTAGACCTGCACTAGAACAGACCATAAATGAGCAGTAGTACAGACTATAGACTTGCATTAGAACAGACTGTAGATGTGCATTAGAAACAGACTTTAGAAGTGCAGTAGTAGAGACTGTAGATGTGTAGTAGAAAAGACTGTAGACGTTTATCAAAACAGACTGCAGACATGCAGTAGAACAGACTGTAGACGTGCAGTAGAAAAGACTGTAGGCAAGCATTAGAACAGACTGTAAACATCCAGTAGAACAGACTGACAATGTGCAGAAGAATAGACTTTAGAGGTGCAGTAGTACAGACTGTAGACGAGCATTAGAACAGACTGTAGACGAGCATTTAAAAAGACTGTAGAAGTGCAGTAGTACAGACTGTAAATGTGCAGAACAGACTGTAGACGTTTATTAAAACAGATTGTAGACGTGGAGTAGAACAGACCGTACATGAGCAGTAGTACAACTTGTAGACTTGCATTGGAACAGACTGTAGACGAGCATTAGAACAGACTGTATATAAGTATTACAAAACACTCTAGACATGCTTTAGAACAGACTGTAGAGGTACAGTAATACAGACTGTAGACGAGCATTAGAACAGACTGTAGAGGTGCAGTTGAACAGACTGTAGACTTGCAGTTGAACAGACTGTAAACATTTATTAGAAGAGATTTTAGACCTGCAGTAGAACAGACCGTAGATGAGCAGTAGTAAAGACTGTAGACTTGCATTAGAAGAGACTGTAGATGTGCATTAAAACAGACTTTAGAAGTGCAGTAGTAGAGACTGTAGACGTGCAGTAGAATAGACTGTAGATGAGCAGTAGTATAGACTGTAGACTTGCATTAGAACAGACTGTAGATGTGCAGTAGAACAGACTGTAGATATGCAGTAAAAAGACTGTAGAAGTGCAATAGAACAGACTTCAGTAGAGCAGAGGTACAGACTGTAAAATGGCATTAGAACAGACTGTAGACTTGGAGTTGAACAGACTTCAGAGCAGCAGCAGTAGTACAGACTCTAGTTTGGCTTTAGAACTGACTGTAGGCGAGCATTAGAACAGACTGTAAACATCCAGTAGAACAGACTGTAGATGTGCATTAGAACAGACTGTAGACGTACAATAGAACAGACTGTATTTGTGCAATTTTACAGACTAAAGACCTGCATTAGAGCAGACTGTGGACGAGCATTAGAACAGACAATAGACGTGCATAAGAACATAATGTAGTTGTGAAGTAGAACAAATTGTAGAGATGCAGTAGTACAGAATGTCGACAATTATCAAAACTGTTTATAGTTGACAAAGAGTAGAACAGACTGTGGACTTGCATTAGAACAGACTGTAGATGTGCAGTAGAACAAACTGCAGATGTGCAGTAGAACAGACTGACGATGTGCAGAAGAATAGACTGTAGCGGGCAATAGTTGAGACTTTACACGAGCATTAGAACAGACTCTACATGAGTATTAGAAAAGACTGTAGACATGTTTTAGAACAGACAGTAGAGTTCCACTAGTACAGACTCTAGACGACCATCAGAACAAACTGTAGATGTGCAGTAGAAGAGACTGTAGAGGTGCAGTAGTACAGAAAGTTGACAATTATGAAAAGAGACTGTAGACGTGCAGTAGAACAGACTCTAGACAATTATTAGAAAAGACTGTAGACATCCAGTAGAACAGACTGTAGATGTGCATTAGAGGAAACTGTAGACGTTTATTAAAAGAGACTATAGTCGTGCAGTAGAACAGACTGTAGGCGTACAATAGAACAGACTGTAGTGGTGCAGTTGAACAGATTGTAGACGTGCAGTTGAACAGACTTCATAGCAGCAGTAGTACTGACTCTAGAATGGCTTTAGAACTGATTGTAGACGAGCATTAGAACTGACTGTAGACGACCATTAGAACAGACTGTACATGTGCAGTAGAAGAGATTGTAGATGTGCAGTAGAACAGACTGTAGACGTTTATCAGAACAGACTGTAGACGTGCAAAAGAACAGACCATAGATGAGCAGTAAAACAGACTAGAAACTTGCATTAGAACAAACTGTAGAACTGACTGTAGACGAGCATTAGAACTAACTGTAAGCGTCGAGTAGAACAGACTGACAATGTGCAGAAGAATATACTGTAGAGATGCAGCAGTACATACTGTAGACGAGCATTAGAACAGACTGTATATGAGAATTAGAAAACACTCTAGACATACTTTAGAAAAGACTGTAGAAGTGCAGTAGTTCAGACTGTAGACGAGGATTAGAACAGACTCTATACCAGTATTAAAAAAACACTCTAGACATGCTTTAGAACATATTGTAGAGGTGCAGTAATACAGACTATTGACTTGCATTAGTACAGACTGTAGATGTTCATTAGAACAGACGTTAGTAGAGCAGTAGTACAGACTGTTAACTGGCATTAGAACATACTGTAGACGTGCAGTAGAACAGACTGTAGATGAGCAGTAGTACAGACTGTAGACTTGCATTAGAACAGACTGTAGATGTGCATTGGAACAGACTGTAGATGTGCAGTAAAACAGACTGTAGATGTGCAGTAGAACAGACTGCAGTAGAGCAGAGGTACAGACTGTAAACTGGAATTAGAACAGACTGTTGAGGTGCAGTTAAATGACTGTAGACGTGCAGTTGAACAGACTGTAGATGAACATTATAATAGACTGTAGACGTCGAGTAGAACAGAACAGTAGAACAACATAGTAGAACATGTGCAGTAGTACAGACTAAAGACCTGCATTAGAACAGACTGTGGATGAGCATTAGAACAGATTATAGACGTGCATTAGAACAGACTGTAGATGTCCATTAGAACAGACTGTAGATGTGTAGTAGAACAGACTGACGAAGAATAGACCGTAAGGTTTCAGTAGTTGAGACTTTACACGAGCATTAGAACAGACTGTACATGAGTATTAGAAAAGACCGTAGACATGATTTACAACAGACTGTAGAGGTGAAGTAGTACAGACTGTAGACGACCACTAGAACAAACTGTAGATGTGCAGTAGAACTGAATGTAGACTTGCAGTAAAACAGACTGCAGAGCAGAAGTAGTACAGACTCTAGACTGGCATTAGAACAGACTGTAGAGGAGCAGTAGTACAGACTGTAGACTTGCATTATAACAGATTGTAGATGTGCATTAGAACAAGCTATAGACGTACAATAGAAGTGACTTTAGACGTGCATTTGTACAGACTTCAGTGCAACAGTAGTACACACTCTAGATTGGCTTTAGAACAGACTGTAGACGATCATTAGAACAGACTGTAAACGCCCAGAAGAAGAGACTGACAATGTGCAGAAGAATAGAATAGAGAGGTGCAGTAGTTCAGACTGTAGACGAGCATTAGAACAGACTCTATATGAATATTAGAAAACACTCTAGACATGCTTTAGAACAGACAGTAGAGGTGCAGTTGTACAGAATGTAGGCGAGCATTAGAACAGACTTATATTAGTATTAGAAAACAATCTAGATATGCTTTAGAACAGACTGTAGAGGTGCAGTAATACAGAATGTAGACGAGCATTAGAACAGACTGTAGAAGTCCAGTAGTACAAACTGTAGATGTGCAGTAGTACAGACTGTAGATGTACAATAGAAAAGACTGTAGAGGTGCAGTTAAACAGTTTGTAGACGTGCAGTAAAACAGACTTCAGAGAAGAAGTAGAACAGACTCTAGATTGGCTTTAGAACAGACTGTAGATGAGCATTAGAACAGACAGTAAACGACCTGTAGAACAGACTGAGAATGTGCATTGAATAGGCTTAAGAGGTGCAATAGTACAGACTGTAGATTAGCATTAGAACAGACTGTATATGAGTATTAGAAAACACTGTAGATATGCTTTAGAACAGACTGTAGAGGTGCAGTAGTTCAGACTGTAGACGAGCATTAGAACAGACTGTATGTGAGTATTAGAAAACACTTTAGACATGTTTTAGAACAGACTGTAGAGGTTCAGTAGTTCAGACTGTAAACAAGCATTAGAACAAACTCTATATGAGTATTAGAAAACACTCTAGACATGCTTTAGAACAGACTTTAGAGGTTCAGTAATACAGACTGTAGACGAGCATTAGAAAAGACTGTAGAAGTGCAGTTGTACAGACTGTAGATGTGCAGAAGAAGAGACTGTAGACGTATATTAGAACAGACTGTAGACCTGCACTAGAACAGACTGTAGATGTGCATTAGAACAAACTGTAGATGTGCATTAGAACAGACTGTAGATGTGCAGTAGAACAGACTGTAGACGTTTATTAGAACAGACTGTAGACCTGCACTTAAAGAGACCGTAGATGAGCAGTAGTACAGACTATAGACTTGCATTAGAACAGATTGTATATTAGTATTAGAAAAAAATGTAGACATTCTTTAGAACAGACTGTGGATGTGCAGTAGTTCAGACTGTAAATGAGCATTAGAACAGACTATTTATGAGTTTTAGAAAATACTCTAGACATGCTTTAGAAGAGACTGTAGAGGTGCAGAAATACAGACTGTAGACATTTTTTAGAACAGACTGTAGACGTGCAGTAGATCAGACTGTAGATGGGCAGTACTACAGACTGTAGACTTTCATTAGAACAGACAGTAGATGTATATTAGAACAGATTGTAGATGTGCAGTAAAACAGAATTTAGTGGAAGAGACTGTAATAGAGCAGTGGTACAGACTTTAATCTGACATTTGAACAGACTGTAGAGGTGCAGTTGAACAGACTGTAGACGAGCATTAGAACAGACTCTATATGAGTATTAGAAAACACTCTAGACATGCTTTAGAACAGATTGTAGAGGTGCAGTAGTTCAGACTGTAGACGAGCATTAGAACAGACTGTATATAAGTATTAGAAAACACTCTAGACATGCTTTAGAACAGACTGTAGAGGTGCAATAATACAGACTGTAGACGAGCATTAGAAAAGACTGTAGAAGTGCAGTAGAAGAGATTGTAAATGTGCAGTAGATCAGGCTGTAGACGTTTATTAGAACAGACTGTAGACCTGCACTAGAACAGACCGTATATGAGCAGTAGTACAGACTATAGACATGGATTAAAACAGACTGTAGATGTGCATTAGAACAGACTTTAGAAGTGCAGTAGTAGAGACTGTAGATGTGTAGTAGAACAGACTGTAGACGTTTATCAGAACAGACTGTAGACGTGTAGTAGAACAGACTGTAGATGAGCAGTAGTACAGACTGTAGACTTGCATTAGAACAGACTGTAGATGTGCAGTGGAACAGACTTTAGATGTTTATTAGAACAGACTGTAGACTTGCAGTAGAACAGACTGTAGATAAGCAGTAGTACAGACTATAGACTTGCATTAGAACAGACTGTATATGAGTATTAGAAAACACTGTAGACATGCTTTAGAACAGACTGTAGAGGTGCAGTAGTTCAGACTGTAGACGAGCATTAGAACAGACTGTAGAAGTGCAGTAGTACAACGGTAGATGTGCAATAGAACAGACTGTAGACGAGCAGTATGACAGACTATAGACTTGCATTAGAACAGACAGTAGATGTACATTAGAACAGACTGTAGATGTGCAGTAAAACAGACGTTAGACGTGCAGTGGAAGAGACTGTAGTAGAGCAGTAGTACAGATTGTAAACTGGCATTAAAACAGACTGTACAGGTGCGATTGAACAGACTGTTGACATGCAGTTGAAAAGACTTCAGAGCAGCAGTAGTACATACTCTAGATTGGATTTAAAACTGACTGTAGACAAGCATTAGAACAGACTGTAAACGTCCAGTAGAACAGACTGACAATATGCAAAAGAATAGACTGTAGATATTCAGTAGTATAGACTGTAGACGAGAATAAGAACAGACTGTATATGAGTATTAAAAAACACTGTAGACATGCTTTAGAACAGACTGTAGAGGTGCAGTAGTTCAGACTAAAGACGAGCTTTAGAACAGAGTCCATATGAATATTAGAAAACACTCTAGACATGCTTTAGAACAGATTATAGAGGTGCAGTAATACAGACTGTAGATGAGCATTAGTAAAGACTGTAGAAGTGCAGTAGTACAGACTGTAGATGTGCAGTAGAACAGATTGTAGACGTTTATTAGAACACACTGTAGATCTAGACTAGAACAGACCGTAGATGAGCAGTAGTACAGACTATAGACTTGCATTAGAACAGACAGTAGATGTGCATTAGAATAGACTTTAGATGTGCAGTAGTAGAGACTGTAGACGTTTATCAGAACAAACTGTAGATGTGCAGTAGAACAGACTGTAGACGTATATTAGAACAGACTGTAGACCTGCACTAGAACAGACTGTAGATGTGCATTAGAACAGACTGTAGATGTGCAGTTGAACAGACTGTAGACGTTTATTAGAACAGACTGTAGACCTGCACTTAAAGAGACCGTAGATGAGCAGTAGTACAGACTATAGACTTGCATTACAAACAGATTGTATATGAGTATTAGACAAAAATGTAGACATTCTTTAGAACAGACTGTAGAGGCACAGTAGTTCAGACTGTAAATGAGCATTAGAACAGACTATTTATGAGTATTAGAAAATACTCTAGACATGCTTTAGAAGAGACTGTAGAGGTTGCAGAAATACAGACTGTAGACAAGCATTAGAACAGACTGTAGATGTGCAGTAGAACAGACTGTAGACGTTTATTAGAACAGACTGTAGACCTGCACTTAAAGAGACCGTAGATAAGCAGTAGTACAGACTATAGACTTGCATTACAAACAGAATGTATATGAGTATTAGACAAAAATGTAGACATTCTTTAGAGCAGACTGTAGAGGTGCAGTAGTTCAGACTGTAAATGAGCATTAGAACAGACTATTTATGAGTATTAGAAAATACTCTAGACATGCTTTAGAAGAGACTGTAGAGGTTGCAGAAATACAGACTGTAGACAAGCATTAGAACAGACTGTAGAAGTGCAGTAGTACAAACTGTAGATGTGCAGTAGAACAGACTGTAGACATTTTTAGAACAGATTGTTGATGTGCAGTAAAACAGACTTTAGTGGAAGAGACTGTAATAGAGCAGTAGTACAGACTTTAATCTGGCATTAGAACATACTGTAGAGGTGCAGTTGAACAGACTGTAGACGAGCATTAGAACAGACTCTATATGAGTATTAGAAAACACTCTAGACATGCTTTAGAAAAGATTGTAGAGGTGCAGTAGTTCAGACTGTAGACGAGCATTAGAACAGACTGTATATGAGTATTAGAAAACACTCTAGACATGCTTTAGAACAGAATGTAGAAGTGCAATAATACAGACTGTAGATGAGCATTAGAAAAGACTGTAGAAGTGCAGTAGTACAGACTGTAGATGTGCAGTAGAACAGATTGTAGACGTTTATTAGAACAGACTGTAGACCTGCACTAGAACAGACCGTATATGAGCAGTAGTACAGACTATAGACATGGATTAGAACAGACTGTAGATGTGCATTAGAACAGACTTCATAAGTGCAGTAGTAGAGACTGTAGATGTGTAGTAGAACAGACTGTAGACGTTTATCAGAACAGACTGTAGACGTGCAGTAAAACAGACTGTAGATGAACAGTAGTACAGACTATAGACTTGCATTAGAACAGACTGTATATGAGTATTATAAAAAACACTGTAGACATGCTTTAGAACAGACTGTAGAGGTGCAGTACTTCAGACTGTAGACGAGCATTAGAACAGACTGTATATGAGTATTAGAAAAACTCTAGACATGCTTTAGAAGAGACTATAGAGGTGGAGTAATACAGACTGTAGACGAGAATTAGAACAGACTGTAGAAGTGCAGTAGTACAGACGGTAGATGTGCAATAGAACAGACTCTAGACGAGCAGTAGGACAGACTATAGACTTGCATTAGAACAGACAGTAGATGTACATTAGAACAGATTGTAGATGAGCAGTAAAACAGACTGTAGACATGCAGTGGAAGAGACTGTAGTAGAGCAGTAGTACAGATTGTAAACTGGCATTAAAACAGACTGTACAGGTTCGATTGAAAAGACTGTTGACATGCAGTTGAACAGACTTTAGAGCAGCAGTAGTACATACTCTAGATTGGATTTAAAACTGACTGTAGACAAGCATTAGAACAGACTGTAAACGTCCAGTAGAACAGACTGACAATATGCAAAAGAATAGACTGTAGAGATTCAGTAGTACAGACTGTAGACGAGAATAAGAACAGACTGTATATGAGTATTAAAAACACTGTAGACATGCTTTAGAACAGACTGTAGAGGTGCAGTAGTTCAGACTAAAGACGAGCTTTAGAACAGACTCTATATGAATATTAGAAAACACTCTAGACATGCTTTAGAACAGATTGTAGAGGTGCAGTAATACAGACTGTAGATGAGCATTAGAAAAGACTGTAGAAGTGCAGTAGTAAGGCAAGGCAAGGCAAGGCAATTTTATTTATATAGCACAATTCATACACTGGGTAACTCAAAGTGCTTTACAGAAATAAAAGACAATTTACAAGATTTATATTTGGAAACATAAGAAAGATTAAAAGCATTATAAAAAGAAGAGTGCAGATAAAAACATTTTAAGTTGTGGTGTAGGCGGAGCTAAAAGGAAGGTTTTTAACCTCCTTGAACATTGTTAAAGTTGAGGCTTGTTTTACTTCATCTGGGAGGTTGTTCCAGGTTTTGCTGCTTGAAACTTAAACGCTGCTTCACCCTGTTTAGTTCTAACTCTGGGCACGAGCAGAAGGCCTGTCCCAGATGTTCTCAGAGTCCGAGGAGGCTCATAAGCTACTAGCATTTCAGAAATATATTCTGGTGCTAAACCATTTAGAGACTTGTAAACCAGCAGTGCTGTTTTAAAGTCTATCCTCTGAGCAACAGGAAGCCAGTGCAGAGATTTTAAAACTGGACTGATGTGGTTGTACTTCCTGGTGTTAGTTAGAACCCGAGCAGCAGCGTTCTGAATAAGCTGAAGCTGTCTTAACCCTCGTTTTGAGAGACCAGTGAGCAGGCCGTTACAGTAATCTAACCTACTGCAGATAAAAGCATGAATAAGTCTCTCTAAGTCTGGTTTAGACATCATCCCTTTGACTCTGGAAATATTTTTAAGGTGATAAAATGCAGATGATGTAATTGACTTAATGTGACTCTGGAAATTCAAGTCTGAGTCCATGATGACCCCTAGATTTCTAACCTGGTTTTTAGATTTTAGAGAAAGAGACTCGAGGTGACTGCTGACATTTTCTCTTTGTTTCTGTGGTCCAAAGATAATTATTTCAGTCTTGTTTCTGTTCAGTTGGAGAAAATTATTTTGCATCCACACATCAATCTGTTCGATGCAGTGACACAATGAATGGATTGGTTCATTTTCACCTGCTGTGAGTGAAATGTAAATCTGAGTGTCATCTGCATAATTATGGTAGGATACACCACAGCTGTGTATTAACTGGCCTAAAGGAAGCATGTAGAGATTGAATAATAGAGGTCCCAAGATAGACCCTGTGGAACCCCACATGTCAGGGCCATTTGGTCTGATACACAGTTTCCAACCGAAACAAAGTACTTCCTGTCTTCAAGATAAGACTGAAACCATTTAAGAGCAGTTCCAGAGATACCTATCCATTCCTCTAATCTTTGTGACAGGATTTCATGGTCCACTGTATCAAACGCAGCACTCAAGTCCAACAGAACTAAGACAGAGACTTTGCCCGCGTCAGTGTTCAGACGGATGTCATTTGTGACTTTGATAAGTGCAGTCTCAGTGCTGTGATGGGGCCTAAAACCTGACTGAAAAGGATCAAAGCAGTTGTTAAGCAATAGAAAGTCATTAAGTTGCTGATATACAACTTTTTCGATGACTTTCCCTAAAAATGGCAGGTTTGATATGGGCCTATAGTTGTTGAGCTCTGTAGCATCAAGACTGCTCTTCTTTAGGAGAGGCTTAATGACAGCAGTTTTTAAGGCCCTTGGAAATGTTCCAAACTGTAAGGAATTATTGACTATATTAGTGAGCTGTGGTAACAAACTGCTTAGTACTGATTTTAGAAATCTAGTGGGTAAAACATCGAGGCAGCAGGTGGATGAACTCAGGCTGAGACAGTTTTTTCAATTGTTCTGTCATTAATGGGTGTAAAATGTGTAAACTCAACCAAAGGTCTCCTATGTGGCTGCAGTGTTGTTGTTTGCCCTTTGACTGTATCACATGTTTAATGCCTTGAACCTTGTCATTAAAAACAATGCAAACTCATTGCATTTAGTGTTGGAAACTAATTCTGGAGGAAATGGAGCTGGAGGGTTTGTTAATCTGTTCACTGTAGCAAACAGGACACGTGAGTTGTTACTGCTGTTGTTGATGAGCTCTGAGAAGAATATTTCTCTTGCTTTTTTCAAAGTTTGATTGAAAACATGCAGATTTTCTTTGTATACCTCATAATGAATTAAGAGTTTAAATTTACGCCATTTTCTTTCGGCTTTTCGGCATTCCCTTTTCTGTGCCCTGACAGAAGGAGCATTGCTCCACGAAGCCTTCTGCCGCTTCATCACTTTAACCTTAACAGGAGCAATGGCGTCCATAACATTTAAAACACCTGAAGTATAACAATTCATTAAATCATCAACTTGACCTGATGAGGCATTTTCAAACCTGATTGCCTCCATAAACTGTGTCCTGGTGTTATCATTAATGTGTCTCTTCTGAACAACTGTAGGTCCAGCAGCAGCTTTTGGAATCATGGACAGATGGAAAAGACACAAGAATGATCAGACAGAGCAACATCAATCACAGTAACTTCTGAAATATGAACACCCTTCGTAATGACCAGGTCCAGAGTGTGACCTCTGTTATGGGTCGGCTCATTAACATGCTGACAAAGACCAAAAGTATCAAGAATAGTAGAAAGTTCTTTGGCATTTCTGTCAGAAACATTATCCACATGCACGTTAAAATCACCTGATATGATTATTTGTTCATATTCTGTGCAGATAACCGAAAGCATTTCAGTAAACTCATCAATAAAATCATGACATTGTTGGGGTGGTTTGTAAAGAACAACATATAAAATAGATGGAGTAAACCTAAACTCCATTTTGAATGACACATACTCAAATGATGAAAACTCCCCAAGTGATAGTTTCTGGATAAGAATATTATCCCTAAAAATAGCACAAACACCACCACCCTTTTGTTTTCCCGCATTTTGGATAAAAATGTGAAATTCGATGGGGTGGATTCAATAAGGACAGCATTTCCAGTCTTGCTGTCTAACCATGTTTCTGTTAAAAACATAAAATCAAGCTTATTTGAAATTATAAAATCATTAATTAAAAAGATTTGTTTCCCAAAGACCTGACATTGAACACTGCAAGTTTCAAGTCTGTTTGAGCAGGACCAAACTTTATCTGTTTGCAGGAATTTGAATCAGGTTTGTCTGATTAGACAAACTAACTGTTATTCTCTTCTCGAGTCTGCGACTTCTGAGTGTAGCTATGGAGGGGGGAGTGTTCTCTCCCAGGGCCTCGGGTTGATAAGTATTTTATGATGACAAAAGTCCTGGAACAGCAGAGGCCCTCAGTGTCCTAATCGCTGATAGTAGCCTTGATGCTAGTCAAGGCTTTTGGAGGAGCTGGTCTGGGAGGAGCTGGTCTGGGAGGGGGTGGAGGGGGTCTGACAGGGGTGCATTGGACACCTATGGGGGTCTCATTTGTTCTGGCCAAGATGGAGATGATAGAACCCGTGACCTGGCCAAGTTAGGTGTGAGGGGTATCAACTTAGTTCCAGATTTTACCAACATTTCCAGGTGATCTGGAAATCCCATTGGTGAATCCGGGGATGGGACAGAGATGGTGAGGTCCTCAGAAGGTGTTGATGTTACTGGGGGGGTCCAGGGTCCTATTGGGGGGGTCCATTTCAGTAGTGGAGGTGTTGATGGTGGTCCAGTCAGAGGAGGATCTTTGGTTGGTGAGGCTGGAGTGTTTTTCTCATTCAGTGGCTGATGGCTTCTCAGAGGGCCCTTTCTTTGTTTAAGAGGGCGACCAGAACCGTTTAGGTGTCTCAGGGAGTGCAGGAGATTATCTGTTAGCCTCCTGACCCTCCTCTGTTCAGGTGTGGGCCCTTTCCTTTAAACAGGTCTACACGTTGCCAAAACAAGTTGAAGTTATCAATAAAGTGTACTCCTCTTGTCTCGCAGGTCTTGGACAGCCATGTATTTAATGCAAGCAGCCGACTGAATTTATTGATCCTTCTGTCAATGTTTGGGAGTGGTCCACTGATAAAGGATTGCACTTCCAGATTTTCAAGTTTATTTAAAAGCCTGGAGAAATCCTTTTTTAAAACCTCTGATTCTCCCTTCCTGGTGTCAACTGCACCCACGTGCACTATCAGCTGTCTAATGCCTGTGTGTTTGGACAGGACTTGGGGGAGGAGTGCTGTTATATCAGTGACCATGGCACTTGGATAGCTGCATGTAACAAAACAACTATAGTTTATGTCCCTGACAGCACCGTCTCCCAGCAACAGGATATCTCTGTCCTTCACTTTTGGCATAGATTCTCTGTCTCTGTTAGCCTGGTGCTTTTCCACAGATTCATGTCTCCTGCTTTCCATAGACAAAGTTTTATTTCCTATTTCCAAAGTTTTTAAAGAAGAGTTTTCTGGTTCATTCATCAGTGATTCAAATCTGTTTTTAGCTGATGATGCTACATGTGCTCTTGTGAGGCCAGCATCCTTTTTTCTGATCCAGTGCTGCTTTGGCTGGGCACCAAGTTTATGCCAGGTGCCATCATTTTGTTTCAATCCCTTTGCTTTGCTCAGCTTTGGGAATGACACTGTATCTTCCAAGTTTAAATTCACAGTCTTACCACATTGTGTGATCGGGATTGTATCCTGAAGTCCTCTTTCAGATTCCAAAGCAAAAATCTTTGTTTGTAGCACACTGATTTCTTGTTGGTATTTCCAACAATTTTGGCAGAAAGAGTTTGCAGTAGTTGTTTTTATCCCAGACATGTTGAAAAATAGATACTAAGACTCCAGTTGCTCAACAGGTCCAACGTGTTGTTTAAAAAGTAAAAATAAGTAAGAACATAAAAACATAAAAATCCAGTTAAAAAAAGTAAAAAGCAATGTAAAAAGTTGATCCTAAATGTGGAGATAACTAAAGAGAAAAGTAAAGCTGGCAGGAGCAAGCAGAGGTGCGACTGCACTCTTCAGAAGCAGGAAGTAAAACAGACTGTAGATGTGCAGTAGAACAGATTGTAGACGTTTATTAGAACACACTGTAGATCTAGACTAGAACAGACCGTAGATGAGCAGTAGTACAGACTATAGACTTGCATTAGAACAGACAGTAGATGTGCATTAGAATAGACTGTGGACGAGCATTAGAACAGACTATAGATGTGCATTAGAACAGACTGTAGATGTGCATTAGAACAGACTGTAGATGTGCAGTAGAACAGACTGACGATGTGCAGAAGAATAGATTGTAGAGGTGCAGTAGTTGAGACTTTACACGAGCATTAGAAAAGACTGTAGAGATGCTTTAGAACAGACTGTAGACGTGCAGTAGAACAGACTCTAGACAATTATTAGAACAGACTGGAGACGCCCAGTAGAACAGACTGTAGAAGTGCATTAGAAAAGACTGTAGACGTCTATTAAAACAGACTATAGTCGTGCTGTAGAACAGAATGTAGAAGTGCAGTTGAAAAGACTTCAAAGCAGCATTAGTACAGACTCTAGATTGGCTTTAGAACAGACTGTAGATGAGGTTTAGAACAGACTGTAAAGGTCCAGTAGAACAGACTGACAATTAGAAAAGATTGTAAATGTGCACTAAAACAGACTGTAGACGTGCATTAGAATAGACTGCAGTGGAGTAGTAAACTGGCATTAGAACAGACTGTAGACATGCAGTAGAACAGTCTGTAGATGTGCAGTAGAGAAGAGACTGTAGAGTTGCAGTAGTACAGAATGTTGATAATTATTAGAACAGACAGTAGACGTGCAGTAGATCAGACTGTAGATGTGCATTAGAACAGACTGTAGATGTGCATTAGAAGAGACTGAAGACCTTAGTCTTATAGTAGAACAGACTGTAGACGAGCAGTATAACAGATTGTAGACTTGCAGTAGAACAGACTGTAGACCTGCAGTAGAAGAGACTGTAGAGGAGAAGTAGAACAAACTGTAGAGGTGGAGTAGTGAAGACTGTAGACAAGCATTAGAACAGTCTGTATATGAGTATTAGAAAACAATACTAGAAATGCTTTACAACAGACTGTAAAGGTGCAGTACTACAGACTGTAGACATTTATTAAAACAGACTGTAGACGTGCAGTAGAACAGACCGTAGATGAGTATTAGAAAACACTATAGACATGCAGTAGAACAGACTGCAGTAGAGCAATAGTACAGACTGTAAACTGGCATTAGAACAGACTGTAGAGGTGCAATTAAACAGACTGTAGTCTTGCAGTTGAAAAGACTTCAAAGCAGCAGTAGTACAGACACTAGATTGGCTTTAGAACTGACTGTAGACGAGTATTAAAACAGACTGTATATGAGTATTAGAAAACACTCTAGACATGCTTTAGAACAGACTGTAGAGGTGCAGTTGTACAGACTGTAGACGAGCATTAGAACAGACTTTAAACGTCCAGTAGAACAGACTGACAATGTGCAGAAGAATAGACTGTAGAGGTGCAGTAGTACAGACTGTAGATGAGCATTAGAACAGACTGTATATGAGTATTAGAAAACACTGTGGACATGCTTTAGAACAGACTATAGAGGTGCAGTAGTTCAGACTGTAGACGAGCAGTAGAACCGACTGTATATGAGTATTAGAAAACACTACTAGAAATGCTTTACAACAGAATGTAGAGGTGCAGTAGAACAGACTGTAGACGTGCAGTAGAACAGACTGTTGTTGAGCAGTGGTACAGGCTGTATACTTGCATAGGAACAGACTGTAAATGTGCATTAGAACAGACTGTAGATGTGCAGTAAAACAGACTGTAGACTTGCAATAGAGCAGACTGAAGACGTGCAGTAGAACAGACTGTAGACATGCAGTAGAACAGACTGTAGAGGTGGAGTTGTAAAGACTTTTATTGGGCATTAGATTAGACTGTAGACAAGCAATAGAACAGATTGTAGATGTGCAGAAGTATAAACTGTAGACCTGCATTAGAAGTGACTGTAGATGCGCAGTAGAAAAGACTGTAAGAAGCAGTAGTACAGAATGTAGACAATTATTACAATAGACTCTAGATGTGCAGTAGAACAGACTTTAGATGAGCATTAGAACAGACTGTAAACGTCCAGTAGAACAGACTGACAATGTGCAGAAGAATAGACTGTAGGGGTGCAGTAGTACAAACTGTATACAAGCATAAGAACAGACTGTATATGAGTATTAGAAAACACTGTAGACATGCTTTAGAACAGACTGTAGAGATACCTGTCGTTGTGTCCTTGGGCAAGACACTTAACCCACCTTGCCTCGTATGAATGTTTAAGAATGTTCAGTGAATGTATGTGGTGATGGTCAAAGAGGCCTTAGGGTCAAAATGGCTGCCACGCCTCTGTCAGTCTGCCCTAGGGCATCTGTGGCTACAGTTGTAGTTACCATCACCAGTGTGTGACTGTGTATGAATGAATAATGGACGGCTTGTGGGCGCTTTGAGTCCCTTGGTCCCTTGGGAGAAAAGCGCAATATAAATCCAATCCATTAACTGTAGACCTGCAGTAGAACAGACCGTAGATGAGCAGTAGTACAAACATTAGACTTGCATTAGAAAAGACTGTAGATGTGCATTAGAACAGACTTTAAAAGTGCAGTAGTATAGACTGTAGATATGCAGTAGAACAGACTGTAGAAGTTTATCAGAACAGACTGTAGACGTGCAGAAGAACAGACTGTAGGTGAGCAGTAGTACAAAATGTAGACTTTCATTAGAACAGACTGTAGATGTGCATTAGAACAGACTGTATATGAGCAGTAAAACAGACTGTAGACTTGCATTAGAAATGACTGTAAACATCCAGTAAAACAGACTGACAATGTGCAGAAGAATAGACTAGGTGCAGTACTACAGACTGTACATGAGCATTAGACCAGACTTTATATTAGTATTAGAAAACTCTCTAGACATGCTTTAGAACAGACTCTAGAGGTGCAGTTTAACAGATTGTGGACGAGCATTAGAACAGACTGTTTATGAGTATTAGAAAACACTCTAGACATACTTTAGAACAGACTGTAGAAGAGCAGTAGTTCAGACTGTAGACGAGCATTAGAACAAACTGTATATTTGAATTAGAAAACACTATAGACATGCTTTAGAACAGACTGTAGAGGTGCAGTTTAACAGACTGTAGACGAGCATTAGAACAGACTGTATTTGAGTATAAGAAAACACTCTAGACATGCTTTGGAACAGACTGTAGAGGTGCAGTAATACAGACTGTAGACGAGCATTAGAACAGTCTGTAGAAGTGCAGTATTACAGACTGTAGATGTGCAGTAGAACAGACTGTAGACATTTATTAGAAGAGATTTTAGACCTGCAGTAGAACAGACCGTAGATGAGCAGTAGTAAAGACTGTAGACTTGCATTAGAACAGACTGTAGATGTGCATTAGAACAGACTGTAGATGTGCAGTTAAAAAGAATGTAGAAGTGCAATAGAACAGACTGCAGTAGAGCAGAGGTACAGACTGTAAAATGGCATTAGAACAGACTGTAGAAGTGCAGTTGAACAGACTGTAGACTTGCAGTTAAACAGACTTCAGAGCAGCAGTAGTACAGACTCTAGATTGGCTTTAGAACTGACTGTAGACGTCCAGTAGAACAGACTGTAGATGTGCATTAGAACAGACTGTAGATGTGCATTAGAAGAGACTGTAGACCTTTAATAAAACCGACAAAGGGTCGTACAGTAGAACAGACTGTAGAAGAGCAGTAGAAGAGACAGTGGACTTGCAGTTGAACAGACTGTAGATGTGCATTAGAACAGACTGTAGATGTGCAGTAGAACAGAATGTAGACTTGCAGTAGAACAGACTGTAGAGCAGCAGTAGTACAGACTCTAGACTGGCATTAGAACAGACTGTAGACCTGCAGTAGAACAGACTGTAGAGGAGAAGTAGAACAAACTGTAGAGGTGGAGTAGTAAAGACTTTTATTGGGCATTAGAACAGACTGTATTCGAGCAATAGAACAGACTATAGATGTGCAGTAGTACAGACTGCATTAGAACAGACTGTGGACGAGTATTTGAAGAGACTATATACGTGTATAGAACAGACTGTAGATGTCCAGTAAAACAGACTAATGATGCTGCAGAAGAATAGAATTTAAATGTCCGTTAGTAGAGACTGTAGACGAGCATTAGAACAGACTGTGTATGAGTATTAGAATAGACTGTAGACATACTTTAGAACAGACTGTAGAGGTGCAATAGTACAGACTGTACACGAGCAGTAGTACAGACTGTAGACTTGCATTAGAACAGACTGTAGATGTGCATTAGAACAGAATGTAGACATACAATAGAACAGACGTAGAGTTGCAGTTGAACAGACTACAGACATGCAGTTGAACAGACTTCAGAGCAGCAGTAGAACAGACTGTAGACGTGCAGTAGAACAGACTGCAGTAGAGCAGAGGTAAAGAATGTAAACTGGCATTAGAACAGACTGTTGAGGTGTAGTTGAAATGACTGTAGACGCAGTAATACAGACTGTAGACGAGCATTAGAACAGACTGTAGAAGTGCAGTAGTACAGACTGTAGATGTGCAGTAGAACAGACTGTAGACGTTTATTACAACAGACTGTAGACCTGCAGTAGAACAGACCGTAAATGAGCAGTATTACAGACTGTAGACTTGCATTAGAACAGACTGTAAATGAGCAGTAGTACAGATTATAGACTTGCATTAGAACAGACTGTGGACGAGCATTAGAACAGACTATAGACTGTAGACATTTATTAGAACAGACTGTAGACCTGCACTAGAACAGACCATAGATGAGCAGTAGTACTGACTATAGACTTGCATTAGAACAGACTGTAGATGTGCATTAGAAACAGACTTTAGAAGTGCAGTAGTAGAGACTGTAGATGTGTAGTAGAAAAGACTGTAGACATTTATTAATACAGACTATAGTCGCAGTAGAACAGACTGTAGACGTACAATAGAACAGACTGTAGAGGTGCAGTTGAACAGACTGTAGACGTGCAGTTGAACAGACTTTAGAGCATCAGTAGTACAGACTCTAGATTGGCTTTAGAACAGACTGTTGTCGAGCTTTAGAACAGACTGTAAACGTTCAGTAGAACAGAATGACAATTAGAGACTGTAGACGACCAGTAGAACAAACTGTAGATGTGCATTAGAAAAGACTGTAGATGTTTATTAAAAAGACTTTAATCGTGCAGTAGAGCAGACTGTAGACGTACAATAGAACAGACTGTAGAGCTGCAATTGAACAGACTGTAGACAAGCAGTTGAACAGACTTCAGAGCAGCAGTAGTACAGACTCTAGATTGGCTTTAGAACAGACTGTAGATGAGCTTTAGAACAGACTGTAAATGTTCAGTAGAACAGACTGACAATTAGAACACATTGTATATGTGCAGTAAAACAGACTGTAGAAGTGCAGTAGAATAGACTGCAGTAGAGCAGTAGTAAAGACTGTAAAATGGCATTAGAACAGACTGTAGATGTGCATTAGAACAGACTTTAAAAGTGCAGTAGTAGAGACTGTAGATATGCAGTAGAACAGACTGTAGAAGTTTATCAGAACAGACTGTAGACGTGCAGAAGAACAGACTGTAGGTGAGCAGTAGTACAGAATGTAGACTTGCATTAGAACAGACTGTAGATGTGCATTAGAACAGACTGTATATGAGCAGTAAAACAGACTCTAGACGTGCAGTAGAACAGACTGCAGTAGAGCAGAAGTACAGACTGTAAACTGGCATTAGAACAGACTGTAGATGAGCAGTAGTACAGACTGTAGACTTGCATTAAAAATGACTGTAAACATCCAGTAAAACAGACTGACAATGTGCAGAAGAATAGACTAGGTGCAGTACTACAGACTGTACATGAGCATTAGAACAGACTGTATATGAGTATTAGAAAACACTCTAGACATGCTTTAGAACAGACTGTAGAAGAGCAGTAGTTCAGACTGTAGACGAGCATTAGAACAAACTGTATATTTGAATTAGAAAACACTATAGACATGCTTTAGAACAGACTGTAGAGGTGCAGTTTAACAGACTGTAGACGAGCATTAGACCAGACTGTATTTGAGTATAAGAAAACACTCTAGACATGCTTTGGAACAGACTGTAGAGGTGCAGTAATACAGACTGTAGATGAGCATTAGAACAGTCTGTAGAAGTGCAGTATTACAGACTGTAGATGTGCAGTAGAACAGACTGTAGACATTTATTAGAAGAGATTTTAGACCTGCAGTAGAACAGACCGTAGATGAGCAGTAGTAAAGACTTGCATTAGAACAGACTGTAGATGTGCATTAGAACAGACTGTATATGAGCAGTAAAACAGACTGTAGACGTGCAGTTGAACAGACTGTATATGAGCAGTAAAACAGACTGTAGATGTGCATTAGAACAGACTGTAGAAGTGCAGTAGTACAGACTGTAGATGTGCAGTAGAACAGACTGTAGACGTTTATTACAACAGACTGTAGACCTGCAGTAGAACAGACCGTAAATGAGCAGTAGTACAGACTGTAGACTTGCATTAGAACAGACTGTAGATGTGCATTAGAAACAGACTTAAGAAGTGCAGTAGTTGAGACTGTAGATGTGCAGTAGTACAGACTGTAGACGAGCATTAGAACAGACTGTATATGAGTATTAGAAAATACTGTAGACATGCTTTAGAACAGATTGTAGAGGTGCAGTAATACAGACTGCAGATGAGCATTAGAACCATTGACGGTATAAGGGCTGGACATAGCAAGCCCGCTTCTGGGTCTGTGCCAAATAGGAAGTAGGGGTTGGCTCCATCAAGCATGACCCCTATTGACATCCATTGAAAAATCGCGCAATTACTGAAGTGACTATTTTTCTCACAGTCATCATTCTAACGCCCCGCCTTTCTTTGAACACAATCTTATTATTCCCGTAATTGCTATATTGATATTTGTCACATAACTCATACTATTAAGATTAATAACCTACCTATCAGATGCCTCTATTCTGCTATGTCGGATCGTGGGGCGTGGCTGATCTCGCTACCGGCATTTTGTAGTTTTAAGCTGCTCGGTAAAAAAAGCAGCTGGAATATAGCGTTATATGAACAGAAGAGAGACTCGTGGAGACCTAACTATTTTAAATCAGTGAAGTTCAAGCTTTTGCTACACCCAAAGATTGTTTTTAGTTAGTCTTTGTTTTCTGAAACTTTTTAGCCAGTAAGTCTTCGTTTTTTGTTAATTAGTTTGTTAGTTGCTGCTGTTCATGTATGGAGATCGCTTGCTTTTAGCTAAAAGCTAACGCTAGCTGTGTTTGATTTAACTCCGCTAATTTAAGTAACTTTTTCATCGTACAACTGCACTAAATGAAGCACGCTCCAGTTTCAAGGTGAGTACATTTTTGCATGTCTTACTGTCAGAATATATACATTTGTTATACGTTTTTTAGCTGACCCGAAGGTGGCTCTCCACCGTTTTAACGATAGCTTAATATGATACACTGACCAAACTTGGTAATAATATGATATAAGGTCATATCTAACCTTCAATTTGGAAGGAATTAAGCATAATGTTTTTTTTTAGTTTTTAGTAAGATAATATTATGGCTAAATGTATCTGGCTGAAAAATTACTGTGTAGTTTGCAAAGTCAGTAAATGTCATAATATAATCATAATAATATAATCAAAATTAGAAGTGGGCTTAATGTACTCTTTACAAAGATCTGGGTTGTGTCATTTTGGTAAATACATTTGACACATGTCTGTTTTATTAAAATAGATATTGTTCTCTCACAGATTTCCTAAATGTGATGCTGTCAAACTGAGGCTAAAGGTGATGCTGAGGCTGATCAGAAGAAAGGCTCTTGTTGTGGTGTGAGCACTTTGAAGAGGATATTCAGACAAAGGTGAGTGTTAGATTAAACTACACATTACATTAAACATTACACGTGCAGTGCCCACTAACCTCTGAGACTTTTTTACTCTAGAAAACACTTTCCTTACTCTACAGTCATACATCTCTTGAAAATTACTGTAGCTAAAGTGCATGTGTTAGTTTTATATTTGTACATTTATCATCTGTAAATCATGACAACAGTGGACAAGTAAATGTTTAAGTCAGGTTTTAAACATGACAGACATGATCTCTGACACAGTACATTTCACATTAACTGAAATGTACTGTACATTAATTATTATATTTAGGAAAATGTAAGTTCAAATCAAAGTCCAGGGTGCACGTAGCAAGAAGGTCGTGAGTTCAAAACCCGCAGACTCAAACATTCTCTCGGCCGACTCGGTCTTTCTGTGAGGAGTCTGCATGTCCTCCGCGTGTTACTGTGGGTTCTCTCCCGGTACTCCGGCTTCCTCCCACCGTCCAAACACATGCATGTAAAGGTTAATTGACAACTCTAAAGTGTCCCTAGTGAATGAATGTGAGAGAGAATGGTTGTCTGTCACTGTCTGTCTCTATATGTCAGCCCTGTGACTAACTGGCCACTGTCCAGGGTGTACCCCGCTTCAGGCCCAAAGCTGCTGGGATAGGCTCCAGTCACCCGCGACCCCTAACGGGACAAAGCGGTAGAAAATGAATGAATGAAATCAAAGTCCACTATTTTCTTAAAAACAGTTCTTACACACACAGTAACACAGTGAGCTGGTGAAGTGTTTTTTTTCCTGTGATTAACTGTGTTCAGAGGTGACCGGGCCCAACAGCAAGACTTGTTTTAAACATAACTTTTACTTTGTTCTCTGTTTTCGCAGCGCTCCTCTACAGTTACCTGTCTGCTGCTGCTTTTCTGTCGGCCCAGTCCAGTCAGGTCCAGTCATCTGCTCTGTTCTTCTCTGCTCCTGGACAGTTGACCTAGCCCAGCCTCGGCTTCCTCAGCTTCATCCTACATCACATCCTGGTCCATCGACAACTTGAGCGTTTTTAAATAAACTTAAAACAAAATACAATCTCCATTCATTTATGTGCTTCTAGGTTTGAAAGCATATATAAACTGTTTTTTAAGATCTTGAATCTGACATAATGTATACACTTTGTTTTTAAGTGCACAGAGTTAATAACTTGTAAAAGGCTTTTTAAAGAAACTTTTAAATAACGTGAAAGTAGATGAAAGCAAACAGACAAAACTTTAAATCATTTATTACTATAGTGTTATTTTAGAATGCCATAAGCAATAGAAGGTATTGTTGAAAATAACCAAATCATAAAACATATTGTTTTGTGTATTATTAAATTGTAATGATAAAGTAGTGCTCAAAGATGGAAGGGTTTCTTGAACTTTCAGGTTGCTCCTGAGGTCTTTGACCTGCAGCTGCACAGGTAAGGAAACTGAAAAACAAAAATCAAAACTGGTTTAACTCATATTTACTCCATCTCAAAAATACAGCATATTTGTTTACAATTTCTAAATAACCAGTTTTTTAAAAATGTATGCAATGTGTCTATTTTAAGAAAACTATCATTAAGCTAAGATATATATCATACAGAAACTATAATTCTAAATGATCTACTTTATATATTTTTACAACATACAGTTTATAATTACGAGGCTATCTATTGATAAGCAGGTTAGTACTATTGCTAGCTGTAGATGTATTTTAGAACAAAGATGACAACATGGTGCTTACTAAAGCAGGAGAATATTTAAAACCGTAGATGTTGGTGTAAAAGTGAAATTCACCTGAAGTAGAGCAGCAGCAGAGGGCTCAGTGAAGGAGCAGAGATGTTTTAGCTCAGGTCTCTGTCGTAGCCAATAACCGTAGAAGGGGTAAATAATAGTGACCTGAAAGGGAGATATAATCATTAAATTAGATAATGCTTACCTAATAATACACTTCGTTTTACCCATATATTATTCTATACATAATTTGGGTAAAAACTAAATATAAGAAAGTCAATTAGTTTTAATAACTAATGCCATTAGTAATTAAAACGAGATTTAGCAATAAAAAGGAAACACTGCTCTGATTACAGTTAACTACTAGCATATGTTCGCATGCAAGTAACAATGTTTTTAACCTACTTTAAAAAAATCTTTCAATACTATATGTTGATTAAAATCAAGTTATTATGAGTGAAATTAAAGAAATAAAAAAATGAATTACAAATAAATATAACATTTACCTCAAGTTAGCCAGCAGTCAAAATGCAGCAAAGACAGAGGATGAGATTGGTCAGCGCCTTCTACCGTCAATGGCTTTGCCGCTATCTGCAGGAATTTCACCTTTCAACTTTCAACTTTCAACAAGCCCGGTTCTGATTGGCTCGCTGGTTACCATGCTAATGCGCACTCAAACCTAGCTCATATGCCCAAATTAGGACTTCTGGCTCCAAAAATCAACATGGCGGCCCCACAACGGCTAAAAATGGCGACTGAAATGGGTTCATTTTGAAGTTCGTAACGCTATGGGTGACGCCACACTCCTTATGTCCAGCCCTTCTACAGTCATTGATTAGAACAGATTTTAGAAGTGCAGTAGTACAGACTGTAGATGAGCAGTAGCACAGACTGTAGACTTGCATTAGAACAGACTGTTGATGAGCATTAGAACAGACTGTTGATGAGCATTAGAATAGACTTTAGAAGTACAGTAGTAATGACTGTAGAAATGCAGTAGAATAGACTGTAGACGTGCAGTAGAACAAAATGCGGTAGAGCAGAGGTACAGACTGTAAAGTAGCATTATAAGAGACTGTAGATGTACAATAGAACAGACTGTAGACGAGCGTTAGAACAGACTGTATACGTCCATTAGAACAGACTGTAGATGTGCATTAGAAAAGACTGACGATGTGCAGAATAATAGACTGTAGAGGTGCAGTTGTTAAGACTTTACACGAGCATTAGAACAGACTGTACATTAGTATTAGAAAAGACTGTAGACATGCTTTACAACAGACTGTAGAGGTGAAGTAGTACCGACTGTAGACAACCACTAGAACAAACTGTAGATGTGCGGTAGAAGAGACTGTAGAGGTGCTGTGGTACAGAATGTTGACTATTATTAGAAGAGACTGTAGGCGTGCAGTAGAACAGAATCTAGACAATTATTAGAACAGACTGTAGACTTCCACAAGCACACACTGTAGATGTGCATTAGAAAAGACTGTAGACATTTATTAATACAGACTATAGTCGTGCAGTAGAACAGACTGTAGAAGTGCAGTAGAATAGACTGCAGTAGAGCAGTTGTACAGACTGTAGATGTGTAGTAGAACAGACTGTAGACGTTTATTAGAACAGACTGTAGACGTGCAATAGAACAGACTGTGGATGAGCAGTAGTACAGACTGTAGACTTGCATTAGAACAGACTGTAGATGTGCATTAGAACAGACTGTACGTGCAGTTGAACAGACTATAGATGTGCATTTGAACAGATGTCAGAGCAGCAGTAGTACAGACTCTAGATTGGCTTTAGAACACACTGTAGATGAGCTTTAGAACAGGCTGTAAACGTCCAGTAGAACAGACTGACAATTAGAACAGATTGTAGATATGCAGTAAAACAGACTGTAGACGTGCAGGTGAACAGAAATCAGAGCAGCAGTAGTACAGACTCTAGAATTACCTTAGAACAGACTGTAAACGAGCAATAGAAATGACTGTAAGCGTCCCGTAGAACAAACTGACAATGTGCAAAAGAATAGACTCTAGAGCTGCAGTAGTACAGACTGTAGATGAGCAAATGAACAGACTGTATATGAGTTTTAGAAAACACTGTAGACATGCATTTATAACAGACTGTAGAGGTGCAGTAATACAGACTGTAGACGAGCATTAGAACAGACTGTAGAAGTGCAGTAGTACAGACTGTAGAGGTGCAGTTGAACAGACTGTAGACGTGCAGTTGAACAGACTTCAGAGCAGAATTAGTACAGACTGTAGATTGTAGAACAGACTGACAATTAGAACAGATTGTAGATGTGCAGTAAAAATGACTGTAGACATGCAGTAGAATAGAGTGCAGTAGAGCAATAGTACAGACTGTAAAATGGCAGTAGAACAGACTGTAGAGGTGCAGTTGTACAGACTGTAGATGAGCATTAGAACAGACTGTTGATGTGCAGTAGAAAAGACTGTAGACGTACAATAGAACAGACTGTAGATGAGCATTAGAACAGAATGTAGGCGTCCATTAGAACAGACTGTAGATGTGCAGTAGTAAAGACTAAAGACCTGCATAAGAATAGACTGTGGACGAGCATTAGAACAGACTGTAGATGTGCTTTAGTACAGACTGTAGAGGTGCAGTAATACAGACAGTAGACGAGCATTAGAAGAGACAGTAGAAGGGCAATAATAAATGACATTCTGTACTACTGCACCTCAATAGTCTTTTCTACTGCACATCTACAGTCTGAAGTACTGCACTTCTACAGTCTGTTTTAATGCTTGTCTACAATCTATACAACTGCATCTCTACAGTTTGTTCTAAAGCATTTCTACAGTGTTTTCTAATACTCATATAGAGTATGTTCTAATGCTCATCTACAGTCTGTAGTAATGCACCTCTAGAGTCTATTCTTCTGCACATTGTCTGTTCTACTAGACGTTTATAGTAATTTCTAATGCTTGTCTACAGTCTGTTCTACTGCACAACTATTGTCTATTTTAATAATTGTCTACAGTCTCTTCTAATGCACATCTACAGTCTGTTCTAATGCACATCTACAGTCTGTTCAACTGCACCTCTACAATCTGTTCTAAAGCATGTCTACAGTGTTTTCTAATACTCATATACAGTCTGTTCTAATGCTCTCTACAATCTGAACTACTGCAACTCTACAGTCTGTTCTAAAGCATATCTACAGTGTTTTCTAATACTCATATACTGTCTGTTCTAATCCTCATCTACAGTCTGTACTACTGCACCTCTAGAGTCTATTCTTCTGCACATTCTTAGTCTGTTCTACAGGTTGTTTACTGTTTGTTCTAATGCTCGTCTACAGTCTGTTCCAAAGCCAATCTAGAGTCTGTTCTACTTCTGCTCTGAAGTCTATTCAACTGCACATCTACAGTCTGTTCAACTGCACCTCTACAGTCTTTTCTATTGTTAATAGATAATAATTGTCTAGAGTCTGTTATACTGCACGTCTACAGTCTCTTTTAATAATTGTCAACTTTCTGTACTACTGCACCTCTACAGTCTCTTCTACTGCACATCTACAGTTTGTTCTAATGGTCGTCTAGAGTCTGTACTACTGGAACTCTACAGTCTGTTCTAAAACATGTCTACAGTCTTTTCTAATACTCATGTACAGTCTGTTCTAATGCTCGTGTAAAGTCTCAACTACTGCCCTCTACAGTCTATTCTTTTGCACATCTACAGTCTGTTCTAATGCACATCTACAATCTGTTCTAATGGAATTCTCCAGTCTGTACTACTGCTCGTGTACAGTTTGTTCTACTGCACGTCTACAGTCTATTCCAAAAAACGTCTACAGTCTGTACTACTGCACATCTACAGTTTGTCCTAAAGCATGTCTAGAGTGTTTTCTAATACTAATATACAGTCTGTTTTAATGCTCGTCTACAGTCTGTACAACTGCACCTCTACATTTTGTTATAAAGCATATCTAGAGTGTTTTCTAATACTTATATAGAGTCTGTTCTAATGCTCATCTACAGTCTGAACTACTGCACCTCTACAGTCTGTTCTAAAGCTCATCTACAGTCTGTTCTAAAGCCAATCTAGAGTCTGTACTACTGCTGCTCTAAAGTCTGTTCAACTGCACGTCTATAGTCTGGTCTACTGCACATCTACAGTTTGTTTTAATGCTCGTCTACAGTCTGTACTACTGCACCTCTACAGTCTCTTCTAAGGCATGTCTACAGTCTTTTCTAATAGTCATGTACAGGCTGTTCTAATCCTCGTGTAAAGTCTCAACTACTGCAACTCTTCAGTCTATTCTTCTGCACCTCGTCAGTCTGTTCTACTGCACATCTACAGTCTATTCTAATGGACATCTACTGTATGTTCTAATGAAAGTCTACAGTCTGTACAACTGTTCATCTACAGTCTGTTCTACTGCACTTGTACAGTCGGTTTTATTGCTCATCTACAGTCTGTTCTACTGCACGTTTACAGTCTGTTCTAATACAAGTCTACAGTCTCTACTACTGCTCATTTACAGTCTGTTCTACTACACATCTACAGTCTCTACTACTGCACTTCTAAAGTCTGTTCTAATGCACATCTACACTCTCTTCTAATGCTCGTCTACAGTCTGTACTACTGCATTTCTACAGTCTATTCTTCTGCACATTGTCAGTCTGTTCTACTGGATGTTTACAGTCTGTTCTAATGCTCGTCTACAGTCAGTTTTACAGTCTGTTCTAATGCAAGTCTATAGTCTGTTTTACTACTCATCTACGGTCTGTTCTTTTGCATGTCTACAGTCTGTTCTAATAAACGTCTACAGTCTGTTCTACTGCACATCTACAGTCTGTTCTAATGCAAGTCTACAGTCTGTATTACTGCTCATCTAGAGTCTGTTCTAAAGCATGTCTAGAGTGTTTTCTAATACTCATATACAGTCTGTTCTAATGCATATCTACAGTCAGAAATACTGCACCTTTTACAATCTGTTCTAAAGCATGTGCAGAGTGTTTTCTAAAACTCATATAGAGTCTGTTCTAATACTCGTCTACAGTCTGAACTACTGCAGCTCTACAGTCTGTTCTAAAGCATGTCTAGAGTGTTTTCTAAAACTCATATACAGTCTGTTCTAATGCATGTCTACAGTCTGTACTACAGCATCTCTACAGTCTATTCTTCTGCACATTGTCAGTCTGTTCTACTGGACGTTTACAGTCTTTTCTAATTCTCATCTACAGTCTGTATTACTGCACCTCTACAGTCTGTTCTAAAGCATGTTTAGAGTGTTTTCTAATACTCATATACATTCATTCATTCATTCATTTTCTACCGCTTTGTCCCGTTAGGGGTCGCGGGTGGCTGGAGCCTATCCCAGCAGCTTTGGGCCTGAGGCGGGTACACCCTGGACAGTGGCCAGTTAGTCGCAGGGCTAACATATAGAGACAAACATTGACAGACAATCATTCACTCTCACATTCATTCACTAGGGACAGTTTAGAGTTGCCAATTAACCTGTACATGCATGTCTTTGGACGGTGGGAGGAAGCCGGAGTACCGGAGAGAACCCACGGTAACACGTGGAGGACATGCAGACTCCTCACAGAAAGACCGAGTCGGCCGAGAATATTCGAGTTGGCCGGGTTTTGAACTCACGACCTTCTTGCTGTAAGGCAGAAGTGCTAACCACTCTGCCACGTGCACCCTACTCATATACAGTCTGTTCTAATGTTCGTCTACAGTCAGAACTACTGCACCTCTACATTTTGTTATAAAGCATATCTAGAGTGTTTTCTAATACTTATATAGAGTCTGTTCTACTGGACGTTTATAGCCTGTTCTAATGCTCGTCTATAGTCAGTTCTAAAGCCAATCTAGAGTCTGTACTACTGCTGCTCTGAAGTCTGCTCAACTGCACGTCTACTGTCTGTTCACCTGCACCTCTACAGTCTGTTCTAATGCCAGTTTACAGTCTGTACTACTGCTCTACTACAGTCTCGTCCACTGCACGTCTACAGTCTGTTTTACTGCACATCTACAGTCTGTTCTAATGTACATCTACTGTCTGTTCTAATGCAAGCCTACAGTCTGTACTACTGCTCATCTACAGTCTGTTCTACTGCACGTCTACAGTCTGTTTTAATGCACATCTACACTCTCTTCTAATG
>JALDNG010002561.1:0-36392 GCA_024349245.1 Neodontobutis hainanensis | reverse complement strand
TCTAGCCTCTGCCTCCTCTGGTCTCTCTGCCTCCTCTGCCTCCTCTGCTCTAACTGCCTCCTCTGCTCTCTCTGTCTCTCTGCCTCCTCTGGTCTCTCTGTGGCCTCAGCCTTCTCTGGTCTCTCTCTGGGCGCTGCCTACTCTGGTCTCTCTAAAGCATCTGCCTTTTCTGGTCTCTCTGCCTCCTCTGCCTCTCCTGGTCTCTCTGTGGCCTCTGTCTCCTCTAGACTCTCCTTGCCTCCCTGGTCTTTCTGTGGCCTCTGCCTCCTCTGGTCTCTCTGCCTCCTCTGTTTCCTCGTCTCTCTGGGGCCTCTGCCTCCTCTGGTCTCTCTGTCTCCTCTGCCTCCTCTGGTCTCTCTGGCCTCTGCCTCCTCTGGTCTGTCTGTGTCCTCTGCCTCCTCTGGTCTCTCTGTGGCCTCTGCCTCCTCTGGTCTCTCTGTCTCCTCTGCCTCCTCTGGTCTCTCTGCCTCCTCTGGTCTCTCTGGCCTCTGCCTCCTCTGGTCTGTCTGTGTCCTCTGCCTCCTCTGCCTCCTCTGGTCTCTCTGTGGCCTCTGCCTCCTCTGGTCTCTCTGCCCTCTGCCTTCTCTGGTCTCTCTTTGGCGCTGCCTCCTCTTGTCTCTCTGAGGCATCTGCCTCCTCTGGTCTCTCTGAGGCATCTGCCTTTTCTGGTCTCTCTGTCTCCTTTGCCTTCTCTGGTCTCTCTTTCTCCTCTAACTCCTCTGGTCTCTCTGCCTCCTCTACCTTCTCTGGTCTTTCTATGGCCCCTGCCTCCTCTGCCTTCTCTTGTCTCTCTGTAACCTCTGCCTTCTCTTGTCTCTCTGCCTCCTCTGTCCCCTCTGGTCTCTCTGCCTCCACTGCTCTCTCTATTTTCTCTGCCTCCTCTGGTCTCTTTGTCTCCTCTGCCTCCTCTAGTCACTCTGTGGCCTCTGCCTCCTCTGGTCTCTCTGCCTCATCTGCCTCCTCTGCTCTAACTGCCTCCTCTGGTCTCTCTCTCTCTGCCTCCTCTGGTCTCTCTATGGCCTCGGCCTCCTCTGGTCTCTCTGTGGCCTCTGCCTCCTCTGGTCTCTCTGTCTCCTCTGCCTCCACTGGTCTCTCTGCCTTCTCTGCCTCCTATGCTCTCTCTGCCTCCTCTGGTCTGTCTGTGTCCTCTGCCTCCTCTGGTCTCTGTCTGTGGCCTCTGCCTCCTGTGGCCTCTCTGCCCCGTTGCCTCCTCTGGTCTATCTGTCTCCTCTGCCTCCAATGGTCTCTCTGCCTTCTCTGCCTCCTCTGCACTCTCTACCTCCACTGGTCTCTCTGTGACCTCTGCAATCCTCTGGTCTCTCTGTAGCCTATGCCTACCCTGGATTCTCTGTGGCCTCTGCCTCCTCTAGTCTCTCTGTGTCCTCTGCCTCCTCGGGTCTCTTTGTCTCCTCTGTCTCCTCTAGTCACTCTGTGGCCTCTGCCTCCTCTGCTCTCTCTCCCTCCTCTGCCTCCTCTGCTCTAACTGCCTCCTCTGGTCTCTCTGTCTCTCTGCCTCCTCTGGTCTCTCTGTGGCCTCAGCCTCCTCTGGTGTCTCTGTGTCCTCTGCCTCCTCTGTTCTCTCTCTGGCCTCTGCCTCCTCTGGTCTCTCTGTCTCCTCTGCCTCCTCTGAACTCTCTGTGGCCTCTGCCTCCTCTGGTCTCTTTGTGGCCTCTGCCTCCTCTGGCCTCTCTATGGCCTCTGCATCCTCTGGACTCTCTGCCTCTTTTGGTCTTTCTGTGGCCTCTTCCTCCTCTAATCTCTCTGCCTCCTCTGCTTACTCGTCTCTCTGTGGCCTCTGCCTTCTCTCGTCTCTCTGTGGCCTCTGCCTCCTCTGGTCTCTCTGTCTCCTCTGCCTCCTCAGGTCTCTCTGCCTCCACTGGTCTCTCTATTGCCTCTGCCTCCTCTGGTCTCTCTTGTTGCCTCTGCCTCCATGGGTCTCTTTGTCTCCGCTGCCTCTAGTCACTCTGTAGCCTCTGCCTCCTCTGGTCTCTCTGCCTCCTCTGCCTCCTCTGCTCTAAATGCCTCCTCTGCTCTCTCTGTCTCTCTGCCTCCTCTGGTCTCTCTGTGGCCTCAGCCTTCTCTGGTCTCTCTCTGGCCGCTGCCTACTCTGGTCTCTCTAAAGCATCTGCCTTTTCTGGTCTCTCTGCCTCCTCTGCCTCTCCTGGTCTCTCTGTGGCCTCTGTCTCCTCTAGACTCTCCTTGCCTCCATTGGTCTTTGAGTGGCCTCTGCCTCCTCTGGTCTCTCTGCCTCCTCTGTTTCCTCTCGTCTCTCTGGGGCCTCTGCCTCCTCTGGTCTCTCTGTCTCCTCTGCCTCCTCTGGTCTCTCTATGGCCTCTGCCTCCTCTGGTCTGTCTGTGTCCTCTGCCTCCTCTCGTCTCTCTGTGGCCTCTGCCTCCACTGGTCTCTCTGTCTCCTCTGCCTACTCTGGTCTCTCTGCATCCTCTGGTCTCTCTGTGGCCTCTGCCTCCTCTGGTCTGTCTGTGTCCTCTGCCTCCTCTGCCTCCTCTGGTCTCTCTGTGGCCTCTGCCTCCTCTGGTCTCTCTGTGGCCTCTGCCTTCTCTGGTCTCTCTTTGGCCGCTGCCTCCTCTTGTCTCTCTGAGGCATCTGCCTCCTCTGGTCTCTCTGAGGCATCTGCCTTTTCTGGTCTCTCTGTCTCCTTTGCCTTCTCTGGTCTCTCTTTCCTCTAACTCCTCTGGTCTCTCTGCCTCCTCTACCTTCTCTGGTCTCTCTATGTCCCCTGCCTCCTCTGCTCTCTCTGTAACCTCTGCCTTCTCTTGTCTCTCTGCCTCCTCTGTCCCCTCTGGTCTCTCTGCCTCCACTGCTCTCTCTATTGCCTCTGCCTCCTCTGGTCTCTTTGTCTCCTCTGCCTCCTCTAGTCACTCTGTGGCCTCTGCCTCCTCTGGTCTCTCTGCCTCCTCTGCCTCCTCTGCTCTAACTGCCTCCTCTGCTCTCTCTCTCTCTCTCCTCTGGTCTCTCTATGGCCTCGGCCTCCTCTGGTCTCTCTATGGCCTCTGCCTCCTCTGGTCTCTCTGTCTCCTCTGCCTCCACTGGTCTCTCTGCCTTCTCTGCCTCCTCTGCTCTCTCTACCTCCACTGGTCTCTCTGTGACCTCTGCAATCCTCTGGTCTCTCTGTAGCCTATGCCTACCCAGGATTCTCTGTGGCCTCTGCCTCCTCTCGTCTCTCTGTGTCCTCTGCCTCCTCGGGTCTCTTTGTCTCCTCTGCCTCCTCTAGTCACTCTGTGGCCTCTGCCTCCTCTGGTCTCTCTCCCTCCTCTGCCTCCTCTGCTCTAACTGCCTCCTCTGGTCTCTCTGTCTCTCTGCCTCCTCTGGTCTCTCTGTGGCCTCAGCCTCCTCTGGTCTCTCTGTGTTCTCTGCCTTCTCTGGTCTCTCTCTGGCCGCTGCCTACTCTGGTCTCTCTGAGGCATCTGCCTTTTTTTGGTCTCTCTGCCTCCTCTGCCTCCCCTGGTCTCTCTGTGGCCTCTGCCTCCTCTAGACTCTCCTTGCCTCCCCTGGTCTTTCTGTGGCCTCTGCCTCCTCTGGTCTCTCTGCCTCCTCTGCTTCCTCTCGTCGCTCTGTGGCCTCTACCTCCTCTGGTCTCTCTGTCTCCTCTGCCTCCTCTAGTCTCTCTGTGGCCTCTGCCTCCTCTAGTCTGTCTGTGTCCTCTACTTCCTCTTGTCTCTATGTGGCCTCTGCCTTTTCTGGTCTCTCTGTCTCCTCTGCCTCCTCTGGTCTCTCTGCCTCCTCTGCCTCCTCTGCCTCCTCTGATCTCTCTGTGGCCTCTGCCTCCTCTGGTATGTCTGTCTCCTCTGCCTCCTCTGCTCTCTCTGTGGCCTCTGGCTCCTCTGCTCTCTCTGTCTCCTCTATCTCCTCTGGTCTCTCTGTTGCCTCTGCCTCCTCTGGTCTCTTCGTGTCCTCTGCCTCCTCTGGTCTCTCTGTGTCCTCTACCTCCTCTGGTCAGTCTTTGGCCTCTGCCTTCTCTGGATCTCTCTGTGGCCTCTGGTCTCTTACTGCCATCTGCCTTTTCTGGTCTCTCTGCCTACTCTGCCTCCTCTAGTCTCTCTGTGGCCTCTGCCTCCTCTGGACTCTCTGCCTCCTTTGGTCTTTCTGTTGCCTCTGCCTCCTCTGGCCTCTCTGCCTCCTCTACTTCCTCTCGTCTCTTTGTGGCCTCTGCCTCCTCTGGTCTCTCTGTCTCCTCTGCCTCCTCTGGTCTCTCTGCCTCCTCTGGTCTCTCTGTGGCCTCTGCCTCCTCTGGTCTGTCTGTGTCCTCTACCTCCTCTGCCTCCTCTGGTCTCTCTGTGTCCTCTGCCTCCTCTGGTCTGTCTGTGTCCTCTACCTCCTCTGCCCTCTCTGTGGCCTCTTCCTCCTCTGGTCCATCTGTCTCCTCTGCATCCACTGGTCTCTTTTTGGCCTCTGCTTCCACTGCTCTCTTTGTGGCCTCTGCCTCCTCTAGTCTCTCTCTGGCCTCTGCCTCTTCTAGTCTCACTGCCTTCTCTGTCTCCTCTAGTCTCTCCGTGTTCTCTATCTGCTCTGGTCTCTCTGTTGCCTCTGCCTCTTCTGTTCTCTCTGTCTCTTCTGCCTCCTCTGGTCTCTCTGCCTCCTCTGCCTCCTCTGGTCTCTCTTTGGCCTCTGCCTCCTTTGGTCTGTCTGTGTCCTCTGCCTCCTCTGTTCTCTCTGTGGCCTCTGCCTCCTCTGGTCACTCTGTCTCCTCTGCCTCCACTGGTCTCTCTGTTGCATCTGCCTCCACTGGTCTCTCTTTGGCCTCTGCCTCCTCTGGTCTCTCTCTGGCCTCTGCCTCCTCTAGTGTCTTTGCCTTCTCTGTCTCCTCTAGTCTCTCTGTGGCCTCTGCCTCCTCTGGTCTCTCTGTCTCCTCTGCCTCCTCTGCTCTCTCTCTGTGGCCTCTGCCTCCTCTGGTCACTCTGTCTCCTCTGCCTCCACTGGTCTCTCTGTTGCATCTGCCTCCACTGGTCTCTCTTTGGCCTCTGCCTCCTCTGGTCTCTCTCTGGCCTCTGCCCTCCTCTAGTGTCTTTGCCTTCTCTGTCTCCTCTAGTCTCTCTGTGGCATCTGCCTTTTCTGGTCTCTCTGACTCCTTCTCCTCTTCTGGTCTCTTTGTGGCCTTTGCCTCCTCTGGACTCTCTGCCTCCTCTGGACTTTCTGTGGCCTCTGCTTCCTCTCGTCTCCCTCCCCGTTACCTCCTCTTGTCTCCTCATCTGCAGTCTATTCATCTGCAAATTGCCAGTCTGTTCTACTCCACGTCTACAGTCAGTTCTTATAATTGTCTACTGTCTGTTCTTCTGCACATTTACAGTCTGTACTACTGCATTTCTACAGTCTGTGCTAATGCTCGACTAAAGTCTGTCTGGGCCTTTAGCGCATACCCTTTTTTGACCTTTTAAACCCCTTATCAATGTGGTAGCCTCGCCAACCTTTACCACACGCTTCCACGTACTGGGTTGAGAAAAAGGAGACCACATTTTACTTGATCGGACCTCGGGAAGTGACCTCCAGCGCCCCCACTAGGGTAAATACATTGACAAAATGGGCATGTGGGAATCCCAAATTTATCACCCTGGCTCCTGGAGTAGCCCTGAATCACATATCCGAAGTGCAGAGCTCTAGAGCAAAGGGGAAAAAAATGATGATCAAAAAGACACCTTTCTTGTCAGGGCCTATAGCTCGTACCCTTAGTTGACCTTTTGACCCCTTACCAATGTCGTAGCCTCTCCAAATTTTGCACGCTGGCTCCTGGGGCCACCCAGAACAACATATCAAAGGTTGCTGGCTTTAGATCAAAGTGAAAAAGTTTCAGCCTCCTAAAGACACAGCTTATAACGGGTTTTGACCATTGACGCCTGAACACTATTTGACCGCTTAACAATGTCGTAGCCTCTCCAAATTTTGCACGCTGGCTCCTAGGGCCACCCAGAACGACATATAAAGACGACATTTCACTTGATCGGACCTCGGAAGTGACCGCCAGCATGCATTTATGTAATGTCTATATTCTGTTCTATTGGTCGACAACAGTCTGTTCTAATGCCCAATTACATTCTTTACTACTCCACCTCTACAGTTTGTTCTACTGCTCCTCTACAGTCTGTTATACTGCATGTCTAAAGTCTGTTCTAATGCCAGTCTAGAGTCTGTACTACTGATGCTCTGCAATCTGTTTTACTGCAAGTCTACATTCTGTTCAACTGCACCTCTACAGTCTGTTCTATTGTACGTCTACTCAGTTCTACTGGATATCTACAATCTGTTCTAATGCACAGCTACAGTCTGTTCAACTGCAAGTCTACAGTCTGTACTACTGCACCTCTACAGTCTGTTCTAAAGTATGTCTACAGTCTTTTCTACTACTCATGTACAGTGTCTTCTAATGCTCGTGTAAAGTCTCAACTACTGCACCTCTGAGGTATATTCTTCTGCACATCGTCAGTCTGTTCTACTGCACATCTACAGTCTGTTCTAATGGACATCTACAGTCTGTTCTAAAGCACGTCTATAGTCTGTTCTAATGCTCGTCCACAGTCTATTCTTATGCAGGTCTTTAGTCTTTACTACTGCACATCTACAGTCTGTTCTAATGGACACCTACATTCTGTTCTAATGCTCATCTACAGTATGTTCTATTGTACGTCTACAGTCTTTTCTACTGCACATCAACAGTCTATTCTAATGCTCGTCTACAGTCTGTACAACTGCACCTCTACAGTCTGTTCTACTGCACGTCTTCAGTCTGTTCTAATAATTGTCAACATTCTGTAATACTGAACCTCTACAGTCTCTTCTACTGCACCTCTACAGTCTTTTCTAATGCATGTCTACAGTCTTTTCTTATACTCATCTACAGTCTGTTCTAATGCATGTCTATAGTCTGTTCTAATGCTCGTCCACAGTCTGTTCTAACGCAGGTCTTTAGTCTGTACTACTCCATATCTACAGTCTGTTCTCCTGGATGTGTACAGTCGGTTCTAATGCTCGTCTACAGTCTGTTCTATTGTACAACTACAGTCTCTTCTAATGCACATCTACAGGCTGTTCAACTACATGTATTCAGTCTGTTCTAATAATTGTCAACATTCTGTAATACTGCACCTCTACAGTCTCTTCTACTGCACCTCTACAGTCTGTTCTAAAGCATGTCTACAGTCTTTTCTAATACTCATCTACAGTCTGTTCAAATTCACGTCTATAGTCTTTTTTAATAATCGTCCACAGTCTGTTCTAACGCAGGTCTTTAGATTGTACTACTCCATATCTAGAGTCTGTTCTCCTGGATGTGTACAGTCTCTTCTAATGCACATCTACAGGCTGTTCAACTGCACGTCTACAGTCTTTTCAACTGCATCTCAACAGTCTGTTCTAATGCCAGTTTACAGTCTGTACCTCTGCTCTACTGCAGTCTGTTTTACTGCACATCTACAGTCTGTTCTAATGCTCGTCTACAGTCTGTATTACTGCACCTCTACCGTCTGTTCTAAAACATGTCTAGAGTGTTTTCTAATACTCATATACAGTCTGTTCTAATGCTCCTCTACAGTCAGTTCTAAAGCCAATCTAGTGTCTGTATTACTGCTGCTCTGAAGTCTGTTCAACTGCAGCTCTACAGTCTGTTCTAATGCTCATCTACGGTCTGTTCTACTGCACGTCTACAGTTTCTTTTAATAAACGTCTACAGTCTGTTCTGCACATTTACAGTCTGTACTACTGCACTTCTATAGTCATTTCAAATGCTTGTCTACAGTGTGTATTACTGTATCTCTACAGTCTGTTCTAAAGCATGTCTACAGTGTTTTCTAATACTCATATACAGTCTGTTCTTATGCTGGTATACAGTTTGTACTACTGCACCTACAGTCTATTCTTCTGCACATTGTCAGTCTGTTCTACTGGACGTTTACAGTCTGTTCTAATGCTCATCTAAAGTCTGTTCTACTGCACATCTAGAGTCTATTGTAATAATTGTCTACATTCTGTACTACTGCTTCTTACAGTCTTTTCTACTGCGCATCTACAGTCACTTCTAATGCAGGTCTACAGTTTATACTTCTGCACATCTACAATCTGTTCTATTGCTTGTCTACAGTCTGTTCTAATGCCCAATAAAAGTCTTTACAACTCCACCTCTACAGTCTGTTCTACTGCATGTCTACAGTCTGTTCTACTGCACGTATTCAGTCTGCTCTATTGCAAGTCTACAGTCTGTTTTACTGCACATCTACAGTCTGTTCTAATGCACATTTACAGTCTGTTCCTATGCAAGTATACAGCCTGTACTACTGCTCAACAACAGTCTGTTCTACTGCACGTCTACAGTCTGTTCTACTGCACCTCTACATTCTGTTGTAAAGCATTTCTAGTAGTGTTTTCTAATACTCATATACAGTCGGTTCTACTGCTCGTCTACAGTCTGAACTACTGCACCTCTATAGTCTGTTCTAAAGCATGTCCACAGTGTTTTCTAATACTCATATACAGTCTGTTCTAATGCTCATCTACAGTCTGTACTACTGCACCTCTACAGTCTATTCTTCTGCACATTGTCAGTCTGTTCTACTGGACGTTTAAAGACTGTTCTAATGCTCGTCTACAGTCTGTACAACTGCACCTCTACAGTCTGTTCTAAAGCATGTCTAGAGTGTTTTCTAATACTCATATACAGTCTGTTTTAATACTCGTCTACAGTCAGTTCTAAAGCCAATCTAGTGTCTCTACTACTGCTGCTTTGAAGTCTTTTCAACTGCAAGACTACAGTCTGTTTAATTGCACGTCTACTGTCTGTTCTAATAATTATCAACATTCTGTACTACTGCAACTCTACAGTCTCTTCTCTACTGCACATCTACAGACTGTTCTACTGCATGTCTACAGTCTGTTCTAATGCCAGTTTACTACTCCACTGCAGTCTATTCTAATGCACGTCTACAGTCTGTTTTAGTGCACATTTACAATCTTTTCTAATTGTCAGTCTGTTCTACTGGACCTTTACAGTCTGTTCTAAACCTCATCTACAGTCTGTTCTAAAGCCAATCTAGAGTCTGTACTAATGCTGCTTTGAAGTCTTTTCAACTGCACTTCTACATTCTGTTCTACAGCACGACTATAGTCTGTTTTAATAGACGTCTACAGTCTTTTCTAATGCACTTCTACAGTCTGTTCTACTGGGCGTCTCCAGTCTGTTCTAATAATTGTCTAGAGTCTGTTCTACTGCACGTCTACAGTCTGTTCTAAAGCATCTCTACAGTCTTTTTAATGCTCGTGTAAAGTCTCAACTACTGCACCTCTACGATCTATTCTTCTGCACATCGTCAGTCTGTTCTACTGCACATCTACAGTCTGTTCTAATGCACATCTACAGTCTGTTCTAATGCACATCTATAGTCTGTTCTAATGCTCGTCCACAGTCTATTCTAATGCACATCTACTGTCTGTTCTAATGCAAGTCTATAGTCTGTACTACTGCTCATCTACGGTCTGTTCTAGTCTAGATCTACAGTGTGTTCTAATAAACGTCTACAATCTGTTCTACTGCACATCTACAGTCTGTACTACTGCACTTCTACAGTCTTTTCTAATGCTCATCTACAGTCTGTATTACTGCACCTCTACAATCTGTTCTAAAGCATGTCTAGAGTGTTTTCTAATATTCATATAGAGTCTGTTCTAAAGTTCGTCTTTAGTCTGAACTACTGCACCTCTACAGTCTGTTCTAAAGCATGTCTACAGTGTTTTTAATACTCATATACAGTCTGTTCTTATTCTCCTACAGTCTGTACTACTGAATCTCTACAGTCTATTCTTTTGCATATTGTCAGTCTGTTCTACTGGGCGTTTACAGTCTGTTCTAATGCTTTTCTACAGTCAGTTTTAAATCCAATCTAGAGTATGTACTACTGCTGCTCTAAAGTCTGTTCAACTGCATGTCAACAGTCTGTTCAATTGCACCTGTACAGTCTGTTTTAATGCCAGTTTACAATCTGTACTACTGCTCTACTACAGTCTCTTCCACTGCATGTCTACAGTCTGTTTTACTGCACATCTACAATCTGTTCTAATGTACATCTACTGTCTGTTCTAATGCAAGTCTATAGTCTGTCCTACTGCTCGTCTAGAGTCTGTTCTATTGCATATCTACCGTCTGTACTACTGCACTTCTACAGTCTGTTCTAATGCTCGTCTACAGTCTGTATTACTCCACCTCTATAGTCTCTTCTAAAGCATGTCTAGAGTTTTTCTAATACTCATATACAGTCTGTTCTAATGCTCGTCTACAGTCTGAAGTACTGCACCTCTAAAGTCTGTTCTAAAGCATGTCTACAGTGTTTTTTATAATACTCATATACAGTCTGTTCTAATGCAAGTCTATAGTCTGTACTACTGTTCATCTACAGTCTGTTTTACTGCACGTCTACAGTCTGTTCTGATAAACGTCTACAGTCTGTTCTACTACACATCTACAGTCTCTACTACTGCACTTATGAAGTCTGTTCTAATGCACATCTACAGTCTGTTCTAATCCATGTCTATAGTCTGTACTACTGCTCATATACGATCTGTTCTAGTGCAGGTCTACAGTCTGTTCTAATAAACGTCTACAATCTGTTCTACTGCACATCTACAGTCTGTACTACTGCACTTCTACAGTCTTTTCTAATGCTCATCTACTGGCTGTATTATTGCACCTCTACATTCTGTTCTAAAGCATGTCTAGAGTGTTTTCTAATACTCATATACAGTCTGTTCTAATGCTCGTCTACAGTCTGAACTACTGCACTTCTACAATCTGTTCTAAAGCATGTCTAGAGTGTTTTCTAATACTCATATAGAGTCTGTTCTAATGCTCGTCTACAGTCTGTTCAACTGCACCTCTACAGTATGTTCTAATGCCAGATTAAAGTCTGTACTACTGCTCTATTACAGTCTTTTCCACTAAAGTCTGTTTTACTGCACATCTACAATCTGTTCTAAAAATGTCTACAGTCTGTTCTACTGCACATCTACAGTTTGTACTACTGCACTTCTACAGTCTGTTCTAATGCTTGTCTACAGTCTGTATTTCTGCAACCTCTACAGTCTCTTCTAAAGCATGTCTAGAGTATTTTCTAATACTCATAAATAGTCTGTTCTAATGCTCATTTACAGTCTGAACTACTGCACCTCTACAGTCTGTTCTAAAGAATGTCTACATTTTTGTCTAATACTCATATACATTCTGTTTGTAATGCAAGTCTATAGTCTGTACTACTGCTTATCTACGGTCTCTTTAAGTGCAGGTCTACAGTCTGTTCTAATAAACGTCTAGAGTCTGTTCTACTGCACATCTACAGTCTGTTCTAATGCTTGTCTACAGTCTGTATTTCTGCAACCTCTACAGTCTCTTCTAAAGCATGTCTAGAGTATTTTCTAATACTCATAAATAGTCTGTTCTAATGCTCATTTACAGTCTGAACTACTGTGCCTCTACAGTCTGTTCTAAAGAATGTCTACATTTTTGTCTAATACTCATATACAATCTGTTTGTAATGCAAGTCTATAGTCTGTACTACTGCTCATCTACGGTCTCTTTAAGTGCAGGTCTACAGTCTGTTCTAATAATCGTCTACAGTCTGTTCTACTGCACATCTACAGTCTGTTCTAATGCACATCTACAGTCTGTTCTAATGCACATCTACAGTCTGTTCTAGTGCAGGTCTACAGTCTGTTCTAATATACGTCTACAGTCTGTTCTACTGCACATCTACAGTTTGTTCTGATAAACGTCTACAGTCTCTACTACTGCACATCTAAAGTCTATTCTAATGCACATCTACTGTCTGTTCTAATGCAAGTCTATGGTCTGTACTACTGCTCATCTACGGTCTGTTCTAGTCTAGATCTACAGTGTGTTCTAATAAACGTCTACAATCTGTTCTACTGCACATCTACAGTCTGTACTACTGCACTTCTACAGTCTTTACTAATGCTCATCTACAGTCTGTATTACTGCACCTTTTACAATCTGTTCTAAAGCATGTCTAGAGTGTTTTCTAATATTCATATAGAGTCTGTTCTAAAGCATGTCTACAGTGTTTTTTAATACTCATATACAGTCTGTTCTTATTCTCGTCTACAGTCTATACTACTGAATCTCTACAGTCTATTCTTTTGCATATTGTCAGTCTGTTCTACTGGACGTTTACAGTCTGTTCTAATGTACATCTACTGTCTGTTCTAATGCAAGTCTATAGTCTGTCCTACTGCTCGTCTACAGTCTGTTCTATTGCACATCTTCTGTCTGTACTACTGCACATCTACAGTCTGTTCTAATGCGTCTACAGTCTGTATTACTCCACCTCTTCAGTCTGTTCTAAAGCATGTCTACAGTGTTTTTTATAATACTCATATACAGTCTGTTCTAATGCTCGTCTACAGTCTGAACTACTGCACCTCTACAGTCTGTTCTAAAGCATGTCTACAGTGTTTTTTATAATACTCATATACAGTCTGTTCCACTGCACATCTACAGTCTGTTCTAATGCTCGTCTACAGTCTGTATTACTCCACCTCTACAGTCTCTTCTAAAGCATGTCTAGAGTTTTTTCTAATACTCATATACAGTCTGTTCTAATGCTCGTCTACAGTCTGAACTACTGCACCTCTACAGTCTGTTCTAAAGCATGTCTACAGTGTTTTTTATAATACTCATATACAGTCTGTTCCACTGCACATCTACAGTCTGTTCTAATGCAAGTCTACAGTCTGTACTACTGCTCATCTACAGTCTGTTCTACTACACGTCTACAGTCTGTTCTGATAAACGTCTACAGTCTGTTCTACTACACATCTACAGTCTCTACTACTGCACTTCTAAAGTCTGTTCTAATGCACATCTACAGTCTGTTTTAATCCATGTCTATAGTCTGTACTACTGCTCATATACGGTCTGTTCTAGTGCAGGTCGACAGTCTGTTCTAATAAACGTCTACAGCCTGTTCTACTGCACATTTACAATCTCTTCTACTGCACTTCTACAGTCTTTTCTAATGCTCGTCTACAGTCTGTATTATTGCACCTCTACAGTCTGTTCTAAAGCATGTCTAGAGTGTTTTCTAATACTTATATACAGTCTGTTCTAATGCTCGTCTACAGTCTGAACTACTGCACCTCTACAATCTGTTCTAAAGCATGTCTAGAGTGTTTTCTAATACTCATATAGAGTCTTTTCTAATGCTCGTCTACAGTCTGTTCAACTGCACCTCTACAGTCTGTTCAAATGTCAGATTAAAGTCTGTACTACTGCTCTATTACAGTCTCTTCCACTAAATTCTGTTTTACTGCACATCTACAATCTGTTCTAATGTACATCTACTGTCTGTTCTAATGAAAGTCTACAGTCTGTACTACTGCCCATCTACAGTCTGTTCTACTGCACGTCTACAGTCTGTTCTAAAAATGTCTACAGTCTGTTCTACTGCACATCTACAGTTTGTACTACTGCACTTCTACAGTCTGTTCTAATGCTTTTCTACAGTCTGTATTTCTGCACCTCTACAGTCTCTTCTAAAGCATGTCTAGAGTATTTTCTAAAACTCATAAATAGTCTGTTCTAATGCTCATTTACAGTCTGAACTACTGCACCTCCACAGTCTGTTCTAAAGAATGTCTACATTTTTTCTAATACTAATATACAATCTGTTCTAATGCAAGTCTATAGTCTGTACTACTGCTCATCTACGGTCTCTTTAAGTGCAGGTCTACAGTCTGTTCTAATAAACGTCTACAGTCTGTTCTACTGCACATCTACAGTCTGTTCTAATGCACATCTACAGTTTGTTCTAATGCACATCTACAGTCTGTTCTAGTGCAGGTCTACAGTCTGTTCTAATATACATCTAGAGTCTCTTCTTCTGCACATCTACAGTCTGTACAACTGCACTTCTACAGTCTTTTCTAATGCTCGTCTACAGTCTGTATTACTGAACCTCTAAAGTCTGTTCTAAAGCATGTCTAGAGTGTTTTCTAATACTCATATAGAGTTTGTTCTAATGCTTGTTTACAGTCTGAACTACTGAACCTCTACAGTCTGTTCTAAAACATGTCTAAAGTGTTTTCTAATACTCACATACAGTCTGTTCTAATGCTCGTCTACAGTCTGAACTACTGCACCTCTACAGTCTGTTCTAAAGCATATCTACAGTGTTTTCTAATACTCATATACAGTCTGTTCTAATGCTAATCTACAGTCTGTACTATTGCACCTCTAAAGTCTATTCAATGCACATTGTCAGTCTGTTCTACAGGTCGTTTACTGTCTGTTCTAATGCTCATCTACAGTCTGTTCTAAAGCCAATCTAGAGTCTGTTCTACTTCTTCTCTAAAGTCTGTTTTACTGCACGTCTACAAACTGTTTAACTGCACCTCTACCGTCTTTTCTATTGTACATCTACAGTCTGTACTACTGCACATCTACAGTTTGTACTACTGGACTTCTACAGTCTGTTCTAATGCTCGTCTACATTCTGTATTACTGCACCTCTACAGTCTGTTCTAAAGCATATCTAGATTGTTTTCTAATACTAATATAAGTCTGTTCTAATGCTCGCCTACATTCTGTACAACTGCACCTCTACTGTCTGTTCTAAAGCATGTCTAGAGTGTTTTCTAATATTCATATAGAGTCTGTTCTAATGCTCGTCTACAGTCTGAACTACTGCACCTCTCTATTCTATTCTTCTGCACATTGTCAGTCTCTTCTTCTGGGCGTTTACAGTCTGTTCTAATGATCGTCTACAGTCTGTTCTAAAGCCAATCTAGAGTGTGTACTACTGTTGCACTGAAGTCTGTACAAATGCACGTCTAAAGTCACTTCTATTGTACGTCTATAGCTTGTTCTAATGCACATCTACAATCTGTTATAATGCAAGTCTACAGTCTGTACTACTGCTCCTCTACAGTCTGTTCTAATGCCAGTCTAGAGTCTGTACTACTTCTGCTCTGCAGTCTGTTTTACTGCAAGTCTACATTCAGTTCTACTGCACATCTACAGTCTGTTCTAATGCACAGCTACAGTCTGTTAAACTGCAAGTCTACAGTCTGTACTACTTCACCTCTACAGTCTGTTCTAAATCATGTCTACGGTCTTTTCTAATACTCATGTACAGTCTGTTCTAATGCTCGTGTAAAGTCTCAACTACTGAAGCCTTACGGTCTATTCTTCTGCACATCGTCAGTCTGTTCTACTACACATCTACAGTCTGTTCTAATAGACATCTACAGTCTGTTCTAATGCACTTCTATAATCTGTTCTAATGCTCATCCACAGTCTGTTCTAATGCAGGTCTTTAGTCTGTACTACTGCACATGTTCTACTATGTTGTTCTACTGTTCTGTTCTACTCGACGTCTACAGTCTATTATAATGTTCATCTACAGTCTGTTCAACTGCACGTCTACAGTCATTTCAACTGCACCTCAACAGTCTGTTCTAATTCCAGTTTACAGTCTGTACCTCTGCTCTACTGCAGTCTGTTCTACTGCACATCTACAGTCTGTTTTACTGCACATCTACAGTCTGTTCCAATGCACATCTACAGTCTGTTCTAATGCAAGTCTACAGTCTGTACTACTGCTCATCTACAGTCTGTTCTACTGCACGTCTACAGTATGTTCTAATGCCAGTTAACAGTCTGTACTACTGCTCTACTAAAGTCTGTTCTAATGAACATCTACAGTCTGTACTAATGCAAGTCAATAGTCTGTATTACTGCACCTCTACAATATGTTCTAAAGCATGTCTAGAGTGTTTTTAATACTGGTATAGAGTCTGTTCTAATCCTCGTCTACAGTCTGAACTACTGCACTTCTACAGTCTTTTCTAAAGTATGTCTAGAGTGTTTTCTAATTCTCATATACAGTCTGTTCTAATGCTCGTCTACAGTATGTACTGCTGCATCTCTACAGTATATTCTTCTGCACATTGTCAGTCTGTTCTACTCGACGTTTACAGTTAGTTCTAATGCTCGTCTACAGTCAGTTCTACAGTTTGTTCTAATGCAAGTTTCTAGTCTGTTTTACTGCTCATCTATGGTCTGTTCTTTTGCACGTCTACAGTCTGTTCTGATAAACGTCTACAGTCTGTTCTACTGCACATCTACAGTCTGTTCTATAGCACATCTACTGTCTGTTCTAATGCAAGTCTACAGTTTGTACTACTGCTCATCTACAGTCTGTTCTACTGCACTTCTACAGTCTGTTCAGATAAACTTCTACAGTCTGTTTTACTACACATCTACAGTCTCTACTACTGCACTTCTAAAGTCTGTTCTAATGTATATCTTCAGTCTGTTCTAATTAAAGTCTATAGTCTGTACTACTGCTCATCTAAGGTCTGTTCTAGTGCAGGTCTACAGTCTGTTCTAATAAACGTCTACAGTCTGTTCTACTGCACATCTATAGTTTGATCTAATGCACATCTAAAGTCTTTTCTAATACAAGTCTACAGTCTGTACTACTGCTCATTTACAGTCTGTTCTACTGCACGTCTACAGTCTGTTCTGATAAACGTCTACAGTCTGTTCTACTACACATCTACAGTCTCTATTACTGCACTTCTAAAGTCTGTTCTAATGCACATCTACAGTCTATTCTACTGCTCGTCTAGAGTCTGTACTACTGCATCTCTACAGTCTATTCTTCTGCACATTGTTAGTCTGTTCTACTGGACGTTTACAGTCTGTTCTAATGCTCGTTTACAGTCATTTCTACAGTCTATTCTAATGTAAATCTATAGTTTCTTTTACTGCTCATCTACGATCTGTTCTTTTGCAGGTCTACAGTCTGTTCTTACAAACATCTAACGTCTGTTCTACTGCACATCTACAGTCTGTTCTAATGCACATCTACAGTCTGTTCTAATGCTAGTCTACAGTCAGTACGACTGCTCATCTACAGTCTGTTCTAAAGCATGTCTAGAGTGTATTCTAATACTCATATACAGTCTGTTCTAATGCTCGTCAACATTCTGAAATACTGCACCTTTTACAATCTGTTCTAAAGCATTTGTGTAGAGTGTTTTCTAATACTCATATAGAGTCTGTTCTAATGCTCGTCCACAGTCTGAACTACTGCACCTCTACAGTCTATTCTTCTGCACATTGTCAGTCTGTTCTACTGCACGTTTACAGTCTTTTCTACTGCGCATCTAGAGTCTCTTCTAATGCAGGTCTACAGTCTATACTACTGCACATCTACAATCTGTTCTATTGCTTGTCTACAGTGTAGTGAATATGGTCTCGTTGATGAATAATTAATATGAATATGAATTATGAAAATTAATAATTAATATTTTGTTTATGAAAATATTAATTTCTTTACCACCTTAGTTTTAATAGTTCTAAGGAAACTAATTGCGTTTGATAAGTCTCAATACTGAAGGAAATAAGTTCTAAACTCGTTTTCAGACCAAATCTACGTAAACATGAAACAAGGATGTCTTTATGGGTTTTATTAAAGATTATGCAAGATTAAATATATATGAATAATAATGACATAAAATAAAACAAGATTATTGACAAGGTATTAGGGTAACGAACATGAAAATAACAGTTAACAGGTCAATGCTATAACATTATGATGGCTTTGATGGAACAGAAAGTTTAATTCCTTTGAATTTTATTAATTACTCGGAGTTCTTACGGAGAGAGAAGAAAGTTAAATGGCTTAGCTAAAAGGGACTATTGACGGCTGTTTGGAGATCGTAAAGGGAAAAGATGTGCGGTTGGACTTAATCACACAGGTTTTTATAACGCCAAGCTTGTGCCCAGTGTTCACTCACTCTGATGTGGTGGAAAGGTACCAGCGGTGCGGTTCGAAAAGTCCAAAGGGATGCTTGAAATTCCGGGTCGGCTGGCTTCGGGCCGTATAGAGAGGCGTCACGGTGCAGGGGTTGAGCTGGTAAGGCGGCGCCTTAGCAACAAAGCGGCGTCCTGTGATTGTCCTCGAGGGTAAAGTGGACTTTACCCGCAGTTGAGAATAAAGTCTTTAACAAAAGTGTTCGTTGAAGAAGCTTAAACTGGTCTTTTCTTGATTAACGAGGGCTGTTTGTTTATCGGACTCGTTTTAACTTAAAGAACTACAAAATTTCCACTTCCGTCGCGTGGTTACGTAGTTCCGTAAAAGTTTTCAAAACAAAATATCAAATGCGTTGAGTCAAAAATAAAGTCACTTAACACAGGACTGTGTTACGTGGTTTCAAGCTTAAAAGTTACTGCGATAAATACAAAAACTTAGTAGAAAAGTAGACAAGATTACGCGAACAAGAGTGTGCAAAGCGTTGCGAAAGAGAAGAGTACAGAAACGAGTTTAACATGAAGAAGAAGCTAAACTAGAATTTCGGCGCGCACCATCTTTCTACTGGCCGAAAAGAGGCGTGTCTCACACGGTTTGGGGCAAGAGGCGTTTACTGAAAGTTTTGGAGTTTAGATAACTTTCTTGTTCCATCAAGTAAAATAAATTTAGACACATTTTAAAAGCGTATTGCTTCTGCATTGTATCATATCTGTACGTGAAATATCGTTACCAATCTTTAAAGACTAAACACATGTATATTCGTTGCTTGACCTGAGAACAGAACAATTCATTTTATTACACAGCCAGCTGTAAGGATGAAGAAGAAAGTATTCTTTTATATCGTTATCACTCTGGATCCTGTAAAGGAAGAATGGTGAGGTTTGCATAGTTACGAACAATCCTTTAATACACAGAAATGGAACAGAACGAAGAATTGTCTTTAGATTCGAAGCAGAGTCATTACTCTGTTCAACCAAAGGAGGGCAATGTTCAATCACTTCTAGAGTCCTGTAACAAAGAGACATTCCTTTCTCAGGTCTGGTGTGTTTCAATACACAAATCGTATATTTAAATGTCCATTCTGGTGCCAGGGTCTGGTCGGCCAGAAGATAGCGGCTACAGGTCCTTTGAAGTACTGAAAAATAAAGCTGTAAATATAATTTCACTCTTGCGTGAACTCTTTAACACAACATACGAACATCTGGGCCAGATTAGCAAGGTGCTGCTAATCAAATCTCCTCAGTTCTGGATAAACAAAAACGAAGAGTCTTTAAAAGTTCAGGGTTGTAAATTATTCATGACTCTGAAGGGTGTTGGTTCCTCCTGAGTACGAGAGACACTACAGTCCCCCTTTGTGAAAGGCAGGTTCCAATGTCTTGTGCCGACTCCATCCTTGAAGTACCAGGACCAGGAAGCAAGTAACACGTTAAAGACACAGAGTTTGGCGTTATAACATGTGTAATAATGGGAGTGTATTTAAGAGTAAAAGGGTTTTTACTTGGGCGTCATTAAGTCATCTGCTAAGGGAGGTAGATTGAGTTTATCATTTAAAAGATGGACTTAATGGGAATAAAGAACAAGAGAGTTATTTCATTTTTAAATGGGTTTAGAGTTTATTAAATTGTTGATAATAATAAAAGAACACACATTAAATGATAATAACTTTAAAGGGACATTGCATGCATTTTAGGGGTAGTCATAAAAGTTACATGAGGTATATATTGGTTATATTGAACATACATAACACATAGCACATTTAAACTGAATCTGTCAACCTCCGTATGACTGGGGTTGGTTCAGATTCTTCGGAAACAGAGAGGTCTTGGTTAAATGCATCGGCTTCAGGGGGTAATGGACTACCTGCAATGTTTTCTCTATTCCCAGGACGGCGACGCACGATTCGTGCAACGCCCTGAGTACAGCGGTTTAAACGTGTTTTAAGGCGTTTTACGCTTCTAAGAAGCACGATGGTGATAATGATGGCCATGAAGTAACCTATTCCTACTGTGGCTGCAAGAACAGTGTCGGGAGTTGACCAGGCATACATAATGGGTTGGATAGGAGCTTGTTGTTTTTGCTCTATTTCCTTTAACACATTATCCAGGGATGCAATGTCAATGGTTCTGCTACCTTCAAACTGGATTTGATAGAGTGTAGCAGGGTGTATTTCGAGAGGATGGGTTGAAAAGAAATCTGATATTTCTATTTCACTCGTATTGGTCAGCGTCAAGGTGGTACAAGGCGACGTCCCCAATGTGAAGGATTGCATTCGGGGGTACATCCACCCAGAAAGTTTGGTCGGGCAAGTTAACACGGGATGAGGTGTCGTGCTGATCGTAAGTCAGCATTCCGTCTGGAAGAGGGGTGTTTACTAGCCAGCGGTTACCGATGATCTCTGCTTGAGTGACGGTAACTTGGTGGCGAGCCGTGATTGTCGTTGGACATCTGGCTTGAGGGCTCATGGGCTTAAGGCCACAGATCCCGTCGGTGTTGTCCCGAACAAAGGGTTTACTGGGACATAGGTAGTGTATGTCCTTGGTTAGGGTGCACATGCGTAAATTAGGGGCCAGGTACAAATCTGGATTGGCATCATGGTATGCCACTACTGAAGGAGTGTGCACTTTAACGCGTGCGAGTCTCCGTGCCAGGACCCGGCGTTTATGGCGTCTTTAAGGCGATAGATGTTCTGGGATACAATGATAGGCAGATTTAGAATAAAAGCCATTTCCCGGAACTCTGGGTTGACGTAAATGGGTACGGCACTACCTAAAGTGTACGCTAAATGGGCCTGAAGTGGGGTTACAAGATCTCTAGTGGCGGTTCCAAGGAGGGATTGTACTAGTGACAGAGGGATAAGGTAGGGTGGAATTCTGCCCATGGCTAAGCTGTCCACTGAAGAGCTTATGTCTCGGAGCATGTCATCCATTAGTGTGGTGACTACTTGTGCTTGTACGTAGTCAACCTGGAAGAGGGTCATAAGTAACTCTACAGCTCGGTGGGTTTTGTTTAGAGCTTCACTGTGTGTGTTTACCACCAACACAGTGTCCTTCAACGTTTTCCCTACTGTTTGGAGTTGCTGTTGTTGCTGGATGATCTGCGCTCTGATGTCAGGGATTTCAGCCTGTAATTCTGAGACATGTCTCTTGACCGTGGAGATGCTAACAGTATTGACTGTGGACAACCCGAGGTTAAACAAGGTACCCACAGCAGCCGCTGCAACAAGAAGTCCTCCTATAAACCGTTTAGACCTTTGATTAGCGCCAGTGAGTTCAGCCTGAGTAATTGTGAATTTCTCAAGCTGGTTAAGCATGTGGGAAATATCAGTTTCAGCGTGATTAAGAATAGAGGTGGTCCAGCTAGCGCCGGCCCAACTGGTGAGCCCCTGAGTGGCTCGGACGTGCTTCGATACACGTCGTTTGGGTTTAACCTGACAAAACCCTTTGGGTATGCAGGCGACAGTTTGTGATCAACAGTCCGGTTGGTCCTTTAAAACGATCCCGGCTGTTGGTCCGGGCTCTATAAGATCTGGTGATCCCATGCCCATAAGGCTGGTGATCAGAAGGAGTATCGTCCACATCATCCTGGTGAGAGAGAGAACTTTTTAGCAATGGTTTCATTGACAGCAAATACCGGAGTTATTAGTTACAGTTGTTGAATTACTCACAGTTACCACTGAAAAGAGAAATGAAAGGTGTTAGGATTAGAGTTAGAGGTTAGTTGTTAGTGGTTACTGCAAGTTAAGGGATCTGTTTGAGACTACTTGGGAGCGTGAGCCCCCTGTAGATCCCATGGGGTTTTGTGCAACTTTATCTGGTTATGTATCCACTTGAGAGTGGGTTCCTTTCTCCCTTTGGTGATCTTTATCTGATACACCACCGGTGATAGTTTGTTGACAATGGAGTACGGTCCTGCCCAGCGCGGGAGGAATTTCCGCGTCAGTCGGTTGGTAACACCTTTTGTTTGTCCAGTGAGTTGACTGAACATGTAGTACCACACTTTGTCTCCCACCTGTAGTTCGTCCCTAGATGACTTTTGGTCATAATAGGCCTTACGTCCTTCTACACTTTTGCCTAGTTTTTCTTGGGCAAAGGCGAAGGTGGTTCTCAGGTGTGCTTGGAGATCAGCCATGTACTGGTGTGTGGTATAGGCCGTAGCGATGTTAGCTTCTCCTGGCTGATACAGTAAGTGTAAGGGAAGCGTCATCTGCCTACCGGTCATGAGCTCAAACGGGGAGACTCCTGTCGCGTGTGTGGCGTGGCTCTGATAGCCATCAGGACCAAGGGCAGTTTGACGTCCCAGTCTCGGTGATTAGATGCGACATATTTCTTTAGAATGTCGATCACCGTCGGTTTGCTCTTTCTACTTGGCCTGAGGACTGGGGGTGGTGGCTGACGTGGAATTTTGCTTTCACGCCCATGGTTTGCCACAGTTGTCCCATCACCTCGGCTGTGAAGTGAGTACCACGGTCAGAATCGACCTTACAGGGTAAGCGAATCTGGAGAACACGTGGTTCATGAGTAGAAAGGCCGTGGTCTGTGCCGTGTCGTTTGGGGCTGGAAGTCCTTCCACCCATTTAGTGAAGGCACAGGTGACCATTAGAATGTATTTGTTGCCCCTTGTTGATTTAGTCAAGGGTCCCATCCAATCGATTTGGAGGTCAGACCACGGAAAAGAAATGCCCCTTCTTTGTAAGGGTGCACGATGGAGTGGTCTTGTCGGTTGAAATTGGCAGCATACTAGGCAGCCTTTGATGTATTCTGCCACGTCCATTTGCATGTGTGGCCAGTATGCCACTTGTTGGAGTGCCTGGTGTGTTGCGCGAACACCTCTGTGGCCTGCTACAGGAGCGTCATGTGCGTGCGTTAGCATGACCCCCCTTAGGCTCTGAGGCACTACGAACGCAGGTGAAGTGAGGGTGTCAGAGACGTAGACAAGCAGGCCATGACGCAGGTGGAGTCGAGCGCGCACCGCCCATAGCTTCTTAAGATATGCGTCGGAGGAAAAGTCAGTGTCAACGATGGGGTGAGACACCGGGTCAGAAAGGTAAAGAATCAGTTTGTGGATTGCCGAGTCCGCTGCTTGAAGGGCAACGAGGTCGGAACCAGCGAAAGAAAGAGAGGAAGTCGATGCGTCTGCGGGGGCCGGAGCCGAGGCATCGTTTGCGGTCGTTTTAGACCGGGTAACCAGACAGACAGAATGGGTGGGTTGGGTGGGAAGGGGTCGATCGCACGAGGGTTCTGGCTGGAAATGCCAGAGCGCACTGCCGTCTAGAGCCCCTTGTTTTGCCATGAGGTCTGCCTGATCGTTCAGGTCTTTGTCCAGTCCAGGGGCTCGAGTGGCCCTGACTTTCTTCCAGTACACCTGCATGTCATGGTCCTCGACCAGACCGTCGCCTACGACAAACAGGTCTTTGTGTTTGATCGCCTTTTTCGCGGATGTGAGAAAGCCATTGCTCTTCCATAATGGCAGGTGGGCAGAGAAGCTGAGTCGTGCGTAATTTGAGTCTGTGCAAATTACGAGCTGTTTGATCTGCTTGGCCACTGCTAGTTGGAGAGTTATGAGCACGGCTGCGATCTCCGCATATTGTGAGGATTGAGATCCTAACTGAAATTTTTGTGGCTCATAAGGGTTGTCGTTGAGCCATACCAAACCTGCACCAGCGGACCAGAGCTTCATGGTGGAAGGAGCATCCATCGACATAAGCAGTGGTCATGTCTTGGCACACGCCAGCATCGAAGTAGTGATGGCGTGTTGGTACAGTGGAGGTGTGTTCGTTTAGCGGGACGGCTGTGGCGGGCGTGTCGATTGCGCATTGTTGGCATGCAGCGAGTTCCATGCCTAAGTGCGACTTGTGGTTTTGAGCGTAGCGTATCTCCACGTCGAAACTTTGGAGAGCCATGAGCCACGATGCCACGCGGGCGTTAGTTACGCCGTCCCTGAGTCTTTGACTGGTTAAGAAAGTCACCGGTTGGTGATTGGTGTTCACGATTGTCTTTTGGCCTCCTAAGTAGTGGGCGAAGTGTTTCACGGCCCATACTGTGGCTAGGAGGGCTTTTTCACAGTCGGTATACTTGACCTCTGGTCCGGAGAGAGTTTTGCTGGCGTAGGCCACTACTCTCTTATCCATGTCATGGACCTGATAGAGGCCTGAACTGAGGCTGTGGCTTGAGAAGCCCACCTCTAAGTAGAAGACTTTGGTGTGGTCCGGGTAAGCTAGGCACGGGGCTCTGCACAGATTGTGTTTGAGCGCCTGCATTGCCTGCTCTTGTTGTGGACCCCACACAAAGGCGGTGTCCTTTTTGAGAAGGTCCGTCAGTGGTTTAGCCAATGCCGCATAGTCATCGACGAATTGTCGAGAATAATTGCAGACTCCCAGGAAACTGCGGAGTTCTGACAAGTTGGAAGGCGGTTTCAGATTGGCAATGCCTTGGATTCGACTGACCTGTGGTTCAACGCCATCAGCGCCTACTAGAAGGCCCACATAGTTTACCTTCTTTCTGCACCATTGACATTTCTCCAAAGAGATTTTAGCACCAGCAATGGTGAGCTGTTTCAGGACGTGGTCGATTTCGTTAATGTGCGCATGGAGTGTCGCGGTGCGCATCAAGATGTCATCGACGTGATGAGTTCCACGGCTAGCGCGCCAGGACATGCCTTGTTCAAGAAGATGTTAAATTCGGCTGGGGAATTTAAGTACCCGAATGGGCATCTTGTAAAAGAGTATTGCCGATTGGCAAACGTGAAGGCAAGTTTGTGTTGATCCTGTGGGTCTACAGGAATGGTCCAGAAGCCGGAGGCTATGTCCAGTGTAGAGAAGTACTTGGCATCCTGTACTTTGGGCAGTTCTTGGCCAAGTTGGGTCATTGGCCACCTGGAAAGTGGTACGCTCTTATTCAATTGACGATAGTCAATTGTTAGACGCCACTTGCCATTGGGCTTGAGTACTGGCCAGATAGGAGCCGAATAAGTACTGTTGCACGGACGAATGATGCCTTTATCCAAAAGGTCGTCTATGATTTCCTGTATCGGTTCATAAGACGCCAGTGGTATTTTGTATTGGCGAACGTAAGCTGGTGGTGCATTCGCGCCGTTGGAATGCGTCGTGTGGATGTGGGTTAAACCACAATCCAGCGAGTTTGTTGCAAATGATGTGCGATATTTGAGGAGGACCTGACGCATCAGGTCCCGTTCTCAGCGTTGTTTATCGCATCAGCCAAGTCTAGTGCTTGTTCTAACTGAGACTCAAAGTCCGGTTCGGGTTTAGAGTCTGGTTGCACAGTTACCGATTTGTCTGTGGTGACGTTACTCGGTAGAGACGTGGTTTTGTCTATATCTGAATCAATGGAGAGCAGGGAGACTGTCTGTACGACCATTACCTCAGCATCAGCCAGATCGACCCTGCAGATAGTGTCGGTATCGACCACAAGTGAGGGGTATATGGCGATTGCTCCGGAAGGCTTCGTGTAGACGACTCCGGCCTCCTGTTGTTCAGTCACGAGTGAGGGTGGCATGCGTCCTATGACTGGAATTCTGAGTTCAAAGTCATGGAATCTTGTGTCGATTAGCCAACCCAAAGGTGTGGCCTTCGGGACGAGAATGCTACTGGCAGTAGGATTCTGCACTAGCACGTGTGTTGATCGAGAGTCGAGCTCGACCAGGGGTGTTGCCTGAACAGACAAGCCTAACTCAAAGAACAGCGGCGATGGTTGGAAGAACGCTTGTGGAGAGTTAATTTGTTGTCCTGTAGACGCGTTCAGACGTATGTCCATTATGGTACGCGGCGGTATCGTGAGATGGCAGTCATTACTTACCTGACACACATCGGGAATGGTTTGACCCGATTTCAAGTTTCCTTCGGTCAATGAAGGTGATTCCTTACGTACTCCAGTCAGTGACCAGAGAACGTTGTTAATGGTGTCGACTTGTACGTCGAGTCTGACTAGCATGTCAGCCCCAATATACACTGAATGTGGCAGATCGGGGATGACCGCAAAAGTGTGGGTCAGTTCTCTTTTGTTCCATCGTACGATGGCAGAGCATAGACCGATGGCGGTTAACGCACGAGTCGGTGTGGGGTTAGCAGGGAACCGAGTGTGCTTCTTTACGAAGGTCAGACTTGGATTTTTATGCGTTAGAGTGTTAAACAGCTCCTGGCTGATGGCAGATTTGTCAGCCCATAAGGCCATCACGACATTGTCGACTGGAGTTGCTTCCAGTGAGATGCCATTGACGATCTGGGGTGTCATTGCTAATGGGTCCCTCAGCGTGCATAGGAAGTTGTCACGCAATGTAAAGGAGTTTAGTTCGCACCGAGGTTGCATGGTTGTTGTACCAGCGGTGTCGGTGGCTACCCTGTCGATTGGTGATTCCCTGTCAATCGCATAGCACTGAGATTCATTCAGTAAGATTGGAAGTGGTTCTCGCACTTGGGCCCAAATCTTCAGCTGCTTGAAGTCGATCAGTGGTTCGAAGCGATTGAGGATGTCTTTTCCAATCAGAAGTGGGACATTGTCAAGGTGGGACACGTACACTGGGTGTGTCAGTGTCATTGGTCCGATGGTCAGTTGGACTAAGGCTACCTCGTTGATGATCGGCCGATCATCAGAGTAAGGCCTTATTTCCAGAAAGCACGGGTGGGACTTCAAGTCCCTGTGGGATCTTCTCGCTATAGCCTGGAGTGATCTGAACAGGTTGCCTGAAATTAGGCTGATGTCAGCGGCTGAGTCGAGAAGTGCTTCGTGCGTCAAGTGGTCTTCTAACAAGACAGAGAGATAAAGCTTTCGAGCTACTCCCTTTTCAGTTAGGTGGCCTAGGAATTGGTGAAAGGGTGTTTCACATTCAATAGTCGTGGCGTGGTCATGGCACAGCCCGACATTTGGATTTGCTTGGACCACTAGGACGGCGCTAGACGGAGTGGTGTCTTTGTGATCTGTGTCACTTCCCTCCGTGTTGTCCGTGCTAGGGTCCTGGACAATGTCATTGAGTGGCTCTGGATCGTCAGAGCCTAAGTACAGGTCTGGGAGATGTTCATTCCCTTCAGTAGACTCTGTATTCTCGTTGCGTGTTAAGTCGACTTGGATCGGTTGTGACTGTTTCTGAATCGGGGCCTTAGAGGCCTCCACCGTATACAGATCAGCCTTGTCCTTGGACTTTTCGCGCATTCGTTTGAGTATGCGTTCTATGGCCCGAGCCTCCTCTGTAGTCAGTTTACTGTCGCTCATGGGGTTTCCCACGCGATTAGTCTGAGTTTCAGGGGCTCGGTCCCTCGCATGATTTCGTCGTTCAACAGGTGGGCTGCCTGATGATCGTTGGTCTTGGGACCGACGATAATGGTTTCTCCTGTCGTCGCGGTTTTGATAGGACCCCCCTTGGTTACGGTTTGGATTGGTTGAAATTTATTTTCGAACCGAGGTCTCCATTGAGGGCCCTGGTCTTTGAACTTACGTTCGGGCCAGGTCGGGTGTGGACCCAGCTCTCCTTTGTGTGGCCGAGGTCCCTCTTTCCTGTCTGGAAAGCGGGAGGCTCCTGGGCCGCTTGGCTTGGAGGTAGGTGCTCCTTCGAGCGCTAGACTCTGATCAACAGTATACAGAGCGGCTGGCTCTTGCTGTTTAGTCTGAGTCAGCTTCTGTTTAGTAAATGCCCTTGTTGCCAATTCGCGGAGTTGGCGGCTGGTTTGAGTTAGCGGGCAGGCAGCAACGCCAAGATGATGGTTGGTAGTTGGATGGAGGTTTTGCACAAAGAGTGTTTTGAAGTTTTTATCCTCCTCCATGTTTGGTTCGTTGAGTGGACCAAAGTAGGCTTTGCGTAGCCGATGATAATATATCTGTGGTGACTCTTGCCGTGCCTGTTTGATTGTTAGGGCGGCTGTCAGTCCCACATTCGTTGTAACGTCTGAGAATTCCTCCATGAGGGACTGACTAAGGAGATCAAAGTCAGCTTGAACCTCAGGGGGTTGACGTTCGATGAAGCTACTAACATCTCTGCTTGATGTTAGTTTTATCAAAAAGATTTTGTCCTCAACGGTAGCATTGGGTATTCTCTGGAGGTAGAACTCAATGTCTCTAAGGTACGCGCTAGTGTCATGAGCCGATCCTTGATGGGGCTCGAGTGATATGACGCGATTTTGTCAAAGTCTCTGTCAGTGGGACCGTAGTCCAGATGTCTCCGTGTCGGAGCTGGTTGTTGGACAAAGTCCGAATGCCTACCTGTTGGTAGTGCTTGAAGTAATCCGAATGCCTACCTGTGAAGCTCGCGGAAAGACGGCCGGGCTCGGCTCGGTTGGTCCTCTTTCCGTTGCGTCCAGGCGCGTAGTGGTCGCAAAATTGGATTAGTTAGTGAAGTGGCTCCCTTCTGGGAGTTCCCAAACCTACTGGGTTGGTATAATGGAGTAACTGGTTCTAGGTCTGGAGTACTTTTGAACTCCAGTTTCTTACTAGGTTGTGTTTGGCGTCCTCTGTCAGGCGCACCTGAAGTTGTTCAATAAGCTGGCGGTCTAAGTCACCTTGTTGAGTGAGGGCCTCTACCCGTGCACTCAGGGACTCTCTCCGCCGAGCTTCCTGTGCCAGCATATTTGCGGACAGCTGTGCACTTTGCCTGCTTTGATGAGTTCCTCTCGCATAGCGTCGTACTCATCACGTTGGTCATTGAGCTGCAGCTCTGCTATGTCACGAGCAGACCTTGTTTCGCTCAGCTCGTTCTTTAGGTCACTGAGGGTCCCCTCAGTTATCTGGAGTTTGGTGTGTAACTCCTTAAAGTCAGGGTCTGCCTTTTGGAGTGTTTGGGCAAGACTTTGTAACTCTTGGTTTTGTTTTTCAGAATTCTCCAGGACTCCTTTGGTCAGCTGGAGTTCCTGATTCAACGCCTTGTTCTCGCGTTGGAAGCGGGCGAGGTCCTGTTTCTGGACCTGGATTTTCTCGTGGCTGCGTGCCAGGAGATCCTCGGCTTGTTTCTGCTGTGCGCATAACAATAGCCATTTGACCTAACAGCTTAGTTAGATCCTTGTCCTTTGGCTTAGAGGTTAGCGCAATGCTAATCAAGGAGCTAAGAACTGAATCTAGCTCGTTGGGATTTGTGGTCTGAATCTCCACATATTGGGGTAGCACCTGTTCTGTTAGATCATTTAGAGCTGAGTCTAAGTGATCCAGAAGCTTGATGGGACTATCCGAGCCTGTGGACTGTGGATTAGACATGTTGAGAATTGGGCTTTCTCAAGGTAAGTGAGTTATTGTTAGATTAAGTTTTAACTGCAAGGAGAGAGTTACTACCTATAGAGCGTTACGAAGAAGGAGCGTAAAACTCAAGCAGACTGTAAAAGAATTTTTAAAATCTGAGTAAAAGTGTAAATAAAAAAATTAATGAAGGAATAAAATTAAAATTAAAATTAAAATTTTATTTTATTTAAAATAAAATAAAATTCCAATTAAAATAAAATAAAAGGGTATTAAGTTGAATAAGTCAGATTGAAAGTAATAAAAGAAGGAATTGTTGAAGTGGAAGTTAGTATAAAGTCTACTTGTGATTGAAGTGACCTTATGTGAGTATTAACAGTGACTATGTAGCCATAGCCTAGTGGTGTGAATGTTAATGAGGGTTGACAATGCTGGGATGCTGCTGTGCTAATTTGTAAAATTAACAGTGCAGAATCAGTGGGTTTAATCTAACAATTCATGCAGGTAATCAGCTTTTAAATCACAGCTATGACACAATTCGTGCAGGGTTAAGTCTATTCAGAAGTAACAGCAGTGGTGTCGTAGTGGTAGTAAGCTGTTAGCGTTAGCATTCCAATTTGACAAATCCTGTGTAGATAGGAAATTCACAAAACAAGTCTTAAATTGTTAATCAAGCCAAATTAATCAATCAATTTATATGCAAGGTTAGCATCAAAGATTTCCAAAAGCGGATGCAATGTTAATTAAAAATGTCACAATTGTTAGTTAACTCCTATTGTGCATTCAAAGTTGTTACACACAGGCAGTTATTCTCAAAAGCAATATGGCATTGCAAATTTGTGTATTTAAAAGAAAAACACATGTATTAACAGAAGCAAAACAGCTTGACAGCAGTTCAGTAGTTGTTAATAAAGCAGAGTAATTCACTTTTTATGTTAAGTCAATCAGGCTTTTCAGTGTCAATGAAAGCTTAAATTATTCAGTTAAGTTCTTAACTTGAATTAGTCACTATTTTAAGGAAAAAGTGTAATTCCGTTGAGTGACCACCAGAGAGACGTAGAGCTCCTCTCAGAGATTTTTAGAAGTTACGCACTTCTCTTCCACTAGGGGGTAGCAGACTTTCTGGAGTCCGTGGTTTACCACTTCTTTCCGCTAGGGGGCAGTTGGACTCTCTTAAGTCTGTTTTTACCACTTCTTTCCGCTAGGGGCCGTTGGAACTACAATGAGTTTGTTTTCCGGGTGACGTCAGAGTCACGCCCCTTGCTAGACGCCGGAGTGGAAATGGCTGGTTAGCTTCAGTGTGCTGAAACTTTGAGGAGTCAAGACTTCTCCACACAGCCACTTTTATAACACAGCAGCGCTCTAAAAAGCGCAATTTCCAACACAGCAGTGCTGTGGATAAAACAACGTTTCACAAAGCACTACACGGGCCACGTGGGCCAAGACTTTGTCCGTTGGCTGTGTATTAACAAGGAGTTCTGACGCGGGTAGCTAATCCGTTCAGAGTTCTCCCAACCAAGTTTTTAATTGCCTGACACAATATGAACAGAGAAATTACTTGGTTTACAAGTTTATATTAAACACTGGAGCATCGCAGTCTGTTTATTAACTTGCAGAACGCGTTATTAGACAACTTATGCTAAAATTCTAGAGCATCTTAGAATCCGCAGTTGTTAGGCCTTATAAAAATTACACGTCCTCAACGTGTCACAAATGCATTTAATCAATCCGGCTCTCTCTGGCCTTTGTTCACAAACTATACTAAGCTTCAGTCTTTCACTGAACACTTAGCAGGCTGGCAGAAATGTACGTACAATATTAACCAAGTTACAAAGCATATCTCAGAATTATCAAAACATCAGACCAGCTGGTATTTTTCAAATCCTAGACACACAATTTCACAAGCGCTTTTTATCAAACAGCAACACAACACACGTTTCTCAACACATTGATTAGTTTTGTATAAGACATAACTTTCTTAGTTCTTCAGCGGACAGAGATTTATGTAAAAGGCTTTAAGGATGTTAACTTATTTCAGTGTTTACAAGACCGGATCTTTCCGAGCCTCACACGGGGCACCAAAAAAAAATACTGTAGTGAATATGGTCTCGTTGATGAATAATTAATATGAATATGAATTATGAAAATTAATAATTAATATTTTGTTTATGAAAATATTAATTTCTTTCGGGGCACCACCTTAGTTTTAATAGTTCTAAGGAAACTAATTGCGTTTGATAAGTCTCAATACTGAAGGAAATAAGTTCTAAACTCGTTTTCAGACCAAATCTACGTAAACATGAAACAAGGATGTCTTTATGGGTTTTATTAAAGATTATGCAAGATTAAATATATATGAATAATAATGACATAAAATAAAACAAGATTATTGACAAGGTATTAGGGTAACGAACATGAAAATAACAGTTAACAGGTCAATGCTATAACATTATGATGGCTTTGATGGAACAGAAAGTTTAATTCCTTTGAATTTTATTAATTACTCGGAGTTCTTACGGAGAGAGAAGAAAGTTAAATGGCTTAGCTAAAAGGGACTATTGACGGCTGTTTGGAGATCGTAAAAAGGGAAAAGATGTGCGGTTGGACTTAATCACACAGGTTTTTATAACGCCAAGCTTGTGCCCAGTGTTCACTCACTCTGATGTGGTGGAAAGGTACCAGCGGTGCGGTTCAAAAGTCCAAAGGGATGCTTGAAATTCCGGGTCGCGGCTGGCTTCCGGCCGTATAGAGAGGCGCCACCGGTGCAAGGGGTTGAGCTGGTAAGGCGGCGCCTTAGCAACAAAGCGGCGTCCTGTGATTGTCCTCGAGGGTAAAGTGGACTTTACCCGCAGTTGAGAATAAAGTCTTTAACAAAAAGTGTTCGTTGAAGAAGCTTAAACTGGTCTTTTCTTGATTAACGAGGGCTGTTTGTTTAGCGGACTCGTTTAACTTAAAGAACTACAAAATTTCCACTTCCGTCGGCGTGGTTACGTAGTTCCGTAAAAGTTTTCAAAACAAAATATCAAATGCGTTGAGTCAAAAATAAAGTCACTTAACACAGGACTGTGTTACGTGGTTTCAAGCTTAAAAGTTACTGATAAATACAAAAACTTAGTAGAAAAGTAGACAAGATTACGCGAACAAGAGTGTGCAAAGCGTAAAAGAGAAGAGTACAGAAACGAGTTTAACATGAAGAAGAAGCGAAGCTAAACTAGAATTTCGGCGCGCACCATCTTTTCTACTGGCGAAAAGAGGCGTGTCTCACACGGTTTGGGGCAAGAGGCGTTTACTGAAAGTTTTGGAGTTTAGATAACTTTCTTGTTCCATCAAGTAAAATAAATTTAGACACATTTTAAAAGCGTATTGCTTCTGCATTGTATCATATCTGTACGTGAAATATCGTTACCAATCTTTAAAGACTAAACACATGTATATTCGTTGCTTGACCTGAGAACAGAACAATTCATTTTATTACACAGCCAGCTGTAAGGATGAAGAAGAAAGTATTCTTTTATATCGTTATCACTCTGGATCCTGTAAAGGAAGAATGGTGAGGTTTGCATAGTTACAACAATCCTTTAATACACAGAAATGGAACAGAACGAAGAATTGTCTTTAGATTCAAGCAGAGTCATTACTCTGTTCAACCAAAGGAGGGCAATGTTCAATCACTTCTAGAGTCCTGTAACAAAGAGACATTCCTTTCTCAGGTCTGGTGTGTTTCAATACACAAATCGTATATTTAAATGTCCATTCTGGTGCCAGGGGTCTGGTCGGCCAGAAGATAGCGGCTACAGGTCCTTTGAAGTACTGAAAAATAAAGCTGTAAATATAATTTCACTCTTGCGTGAACTCTTTAACACAACATACGAACATCTGGGCCAGATTAGCAAGGTGCTGCTAATCAAATCTCCTCAGTTCTGGATAAACAAAACGAAGAGTCTTTAAAAGTTCAGGGTTGTAAATTATTCATGACTCTGAAGGGTGTTGGTTCCTCCTGGTACGAGAGACACTACAACAGTCTGTTCTAATCCCCAATAAAAGTCTTTACTGTTCTACCTCTACAGTCTGTTCTACTGCATGGCTACAGTCTGTTCTAATAATTGTCTACAGTCTCTTCTACTGCACATCTAAAGTCTGTTCTAATGCACGTCATTAGTCTGTTCAAATGTTCGTCCACAATCTGTTCTAATGCAGTCCAAATGCGACCACACATCTATAGTCTGTTCTATTGCTCGAATATCGTCTGTTCTATTGCCCAATAACAGTATTTACTACTCGACCTCTACAGTTTGTTCTACTGTTCCTCTACAGTCTGTTCTAATGCCATTTTACTGTCTGTACTACTGCTCTACCGCAGTCTGTTCTACTGCATGTCTACAGTCTGTTTTACTGCACATCTACAGTCTGTTCTACTGCATATCTACAGTTTCTACTACTGCACTTCTAAAGTCTGTTCTAATGCACATCTACAGTCTATTCTACTGCAGGTCTACAGTCTGTACTACTGCACCTCTACAGTCTGTTCTAAAGCATGTCTAGAGTGTTTTCTAATACTCATATACAGTCTATTCTAATAATCGTCTACAGTCTGTACTAATGCACCTCTAAAGTCTATTCTTCTGAAGCACTGTGAGTCTGTTCTACTGCAAGTCTACAGTCTGTTCTAATAATTTTCTACAGTCCGTTCTACTGCACGTCTACAGTCTTTTCTAATAATTATCGACATTCTGTACTACTGCACCTTACAGTCTTTTCTACTGCGCATCTACAATCTGTTCTAATACACGTCTAGAGTCTGTTCTACTGCACGTCTACAGTCTGTTCTAAAGCATCTCTACAGTCTTTTCTAATGCTCGTGTAAAGTCTCAACTACTGCACCTCTACGATCTATTCTTCTGCACATCGTCAGTCTGTTCTACTGCACATCTACAGTCTGTTCTAATGGACACCTACATTCTGTTCTAATGCTCATCTACAGTATGTTCTATTGTACGTCTACAGTCTTTTCTACTGCACATCAACAGTCTATTCTAATGCTCGTCTACAGTCTGTACAACTGCACCTCTACAGTCTGTTCTACTGCACGTCTTCAGTCTGTTCTAATAATTGTCAACATTCTGTAATACTGAACCTCTACAGTCTCTTCTACTGCACCTCTACAGTCTTTTCTAATGCATGTCTACAGTCTTTTCTAATACTCATCTACAGTCTGTTCTAATGCATGTCTATAGTCTGTTCTAATGCTCGTCCACAGTCTGTTCTACGCAGGTCTTTAGTCTGTACTACTCCATATCTACAGTCTGTTCTCCTGGATGTGTACAGTCTGTTCTAATACTCATCTACAGTCTGTTCTATTGTACAACTACAGTCTCATCTAATGCACATCTACAGGCTGTTCAACTACATGTATTCAGTCTGTTCTAATAATTGTCAACATTCTGTAATACTGCACCTCTACAGTCTCTTCTACTGCACCTCTACAGTCTGTTCTAAAGCATGTCTACAGTCTTTTCTAATACTCATCTACAGTCTGTTCAAATTCACGTCTATAGTCTTTTAATAATCGTACAGTCTGTTCTAACGCAGGTCTTTAGTCTGTACTACTCCATATCTAGAGTCTGTTCTCCTGGATGTCTACAGTCTCTTCTAATGCACATCTACAGGCTGTTCAACTGCACGTCTACAGTCTTTTCAACTGCATCTCAACAGTCTGTTCTAATGCCAGTTTACAGTCTGTACTCTGCTCTACTGCAGTCTGTTCTACTGCACGTCTACAGTCTGTTTTACTGCACATCTACGGTCTGTTCTACTGCACGTCTACAGTTTCTTTTAATAAACGTCTACAGTCTGTTCTGCACATTTACAGTCTGTACTACTGCACTTCTACAGTCATTTCAAATGCTTGTCTACAGTGTGTATTACTGCATCTCTACAGTCTGTTCTAAAGCATGTCTACAGTGTTTTCTAATACTCATATACAGTCTGTTCTTATGCTGGTATACAGTTTGTACTACTGGTACTACAGTCTATTCTTCTGCACATTGTCAGTCTGTTCTACTGACGTTTACAGTCTGTTCTAATGCTCATCTAAAGTCTGTTCTACTAATTGTCTACATTCTGTACTACTGCTTCTACAGTCTTTTCTACTGCGCATCTACAGTCACTTCTAATGCAGGTCTACAGTTTATACTTCTGCACATCTACAATCTGTTCTATTGCTTGTCTACAGTCTGTTCTAATGCCCAATACAGTCTTTACAACTCCACCTCTACAGTCTGTTCTAATGCATGTCTACAGTCTGTTCTACTGCACGTATTCAGTCTGCTCTATTGCAAGTCTACAGTCTGTTTTACTGCACATCTACAGTCTGTTCTAATGCACATTCTACAGTCTGTTCTATGCAAGTATACAGCCTGTACTACTGCTCAACAACAGTCTGTTCTACTGCACGTCTACAGTCTGTTCTACTGCACCTCTACATTCTGTTGTAAAGCATTTCTAGTAGTGTTTTCTAATACTCATATACAGTCTGTTCTAATGCTCATTTACAGTCTGAACTACTGCACCTCTATAGTCTGTTCTAAAGCATGTCTACAGTGTTTTCTAATACTCATATACAGTCTGTTCTAATGCTCATCTACAGTCTGTACTACTGCACCTCTACAGTCTGTTCTCTTCTGCACATTGTCAGTCTGTTCTACTGCACTTTACAGTCTGTTCTAATGCTCATCTACAGTCTGTACAACTGCACCTCTACAGTCTGTTCTAAAGCATGTCTACAGTGTTTTCTAATACTCATATACAGTCTGTTCTAATGCTGTCTACAGTCAGTTCTAAAGCCAATCTAGTGTCTGTACTACTGCTGCTTTACAGTCTGTTTAACTGCAAGACTACAGTCTGTTTAATTGCACCTCTACAGTCTGTTCTAATGCCAGTTTACAGTCTGTACTATTGCTCTACTACAGTCTGTTCTACTGCATGTCTATAGTCTTACAGTCTTCACTACTCCACCTCTACAGTTTGTTCTACTTCTCCTCTACAGTCTCTTCTACTGCAGGTCTACAGTCTGTTCTACTGCAAGTCTACAATCTGTTCTACTGCTCGTCTACAGTCTGTTCTACTGTAAGACTAAGGTCTTCAGTCTCTTCTAATGCACATCTACAGTCTGTTCTAATGCACATCTACAGTCTGATCTACTGCACGCCTACTGTCTGTTCTAATAATTATCAACATTCTGTACTACTGCAACTCTACAGTCTCTTCTACTGCACATCTACAGTCTGTTCTACTGCATGTCTACAGTCTTCTACTGCAGTCTATTCTAATGCACGTCTACAGTCTGTTTTAGTGCACATTTACAATCTTTTCTAATTGTCAGTCTGTTCTACTGACCTTT
>JALDNG010002560.1:0-36990 GCA_024349245.1 Neodontobutis hainanensis | reverse complement strand
TTCCGAAAGTTTTCTCAAATTTTGATTCTGAGATTGAAAAATCTAATCGAATGACACAATTATAGACATGCTTATCATCTAGACTTTTCGGTTATAATCGTTAATAACCTGAAGGCCCTTTTATAACTATTCCTTATTTACCTTAATCCTCACTTTACTTAAATTAACCCATGTTCGAAGTAATATTTCTAGGATATATAAACACCCAAAAACACAAGATTATTAAAATCTGAAACTGTGACAAATTTAAAGCTGAATCGTAAGAATAATGGTACCATTTATATTATTAAATCATGAAAATCAGAATGTAATTTCCCCTTGAATTAGCAGAGAAGATGCATCTTGTTTCCTTATTATGATTTGAGAATTTTTTATAAAATACTGTTTCGGTAAAAGAGATGCCAAATTCTTCAGAACATAGTACCTCAATTGATGTTTAATTTGTCTGTTTGACAGGTGAATGTCCTTTAAAATATATGATCACACGAGTTGATTTTTCAAAAAATCTATTTAATATTCATATCTTTCATACGGAGATATTTAGTTCAGATCGACCGAATAAAGCCTATTTGATATTTTATCTTAACTTGTATGAAATTCCAACACATTAATTTTTAAAAATAATATCAACACAAAATTGCGTTCTTTCATGAAATATGAGCACAAATTTGGGATTTATAATTATACAACTTTTATTAAATTGAAAAATCATATACATTTTACAATATAAGAAAATATCTGTAAAATATTGATTTGATTCAACTTTTACGCAAATTTGATAGAAATATTTAAATTTTTCAAAATAATGTTAAAAAAACTTTGAAACAATGAACGAGTGATTAAAATATATTTATTTTTAAAAAAATAAAGAGGAAGAAATTCAACTTTGCAACATAAATGTATCTTATGAAAAATTTGAATCATTAAAAATGAATAAAAGGATGTCTACTTGAAAAAATTTTAAAAATTATTTCAAAAAGTATGATTTGAGAAAGGTAAAATTTGTGAAAACTGAACTGAAAATTAAAATTTAATTTTTGAATGATATTAAAAAAAATAATCAGATTATAGATGCAAGTCATTTTTGTAAATATACTGAACAGAATGTTCTAGTATACACCTTAACCACTCTTGATGCAAAAATGAGTATTTTATACATTTACATTTCATATTGACGGATGAAAGAAATATTATTCAGACTATGGAAAATCTCGCTTCAAACAGATTAAATAAACCTCTGATGATGACTGTAAACAGTGTTAATTTTATTCAGTTTGAATCAAATATTTATTTCTTAAAATTTATGCGTGAATAATACTTTGAGTCGAACAAATATAAAACCGATACATATTATCATAGCCTTCATGAATTGTCTTGTGATTTAGTATTTTCCCAAAAACACATTTCAAAAAATTTTATCATTTAGATTCTGTTGAATTAAATATGTGTTGTAATAGTTACATTTTAACGGAAATATATCTATTCGACTCTGTGACATTTCTGTGTAAAGATCAATAAAATTATAATGTTAGATATTATACACTTTTTAATTAATTGAATTTAATGGCGCGATTTCTGCATTAATGTACTTGAAAGACGGCTGAGATAATTAATTATTGTTGTTCTCAATCTAATAAATATATGTTATTTCTGGTGTGTAAAACTTATTTTATAATTTATTCAAGATTTTCTTTGAAATTACCATTTTGTTAATATCATTAAGTGAAGTGTAATGATGAAAAAAAGTTAATTCTATATTTTAATTTATAAAAGCTTAAATCAATTAATTTCAAAATATATATCTTTATGATAATAATATACGAGTAAAGTTATTTTCTTCGTTACAGTATTTCAACATACGTTTCGTATTCTTAGTAAGCGGAAGTATTTTCGTTTGGGAAATTATTAGTTGAAGGAACCCTGGAAAGGATAAATATTTATTATTTTACACAAATAATAATTTCACATTTAACATTAATTTTGACCAATAACTCAGTATCAGTGTGATCGTATCTCTCTTTTGACTTTTATTGCATATACATTCGCAATTAATGATATTTAATCTTGACACTTCATAGATTATATGTTTCGTCTACGTTTTTTTCGTAAAAGACGACAATTTAGACATATATTTCGAGAGTTTTTCTAATCTCTGATATTTAAAAGATTCTTCTTATCATAAATATTTAACAATTAAGTTGATAGTATTTGTTGAAGGTCCACTTGATTGTTTTAAATAATCTAAGATGTCGTAAAAAATACAAAAAATTTTGAATGTTAACAAATATTATTTCAAGCATACGGTGTGATAATTTTGAGAAGATTATGTCTATACTTATAATCATTCTGCGAGAGAGGATTTTTACCATATTTTTTCAAGTAAAGCAATTGTCATTTTCAAAAACCTGATTTTTACGTACAAAAAACCGACAATTTAAAATTATAAATTTACGAGTATTCTTCCATTTGAAAAAATTATTTGTTTTAATGATTCAAGTTTTACTTTTAGAACAGAAAAAAATAAAATTGGTCAGAAATTAAGAACCAAATGGATGAATTTAACAATATTGCACGATAAACATAAAAAATAATCAAACTAGCCTATAATAAGTAAAAATGATATACCAATATACTTCAAGTTAAATATGACCTTCATAGAAGAGTTAAATAATGATCAACTCTCATTTCTGAGAAACGACGACAATCAAAGAATTTTTCAATAAAATATAATAATGTATAAATTTGAGAAAATATCTTTCATCGCTATTATACTCTCACAGAAATAAAAAAGAAACATGAAGAACAGAAGAGGAATGGATGATCGTTTTTGCATTCATTTATCACCAGAAGCCTACGTACAATAAAGATTACTGTTCGACTATTTTATTGGATTTTTTAATCAAACTTGCATGTGATAAAAACCACATGAATTTTTAATAAATAATTTTTCTCAATAAATTTCAATTAATAGTCTTAATATGTTTATTTATTTATCGTATGTTAATATCTCAAGGCCATCGGTGAATTTCTTAAAGAGAATGAGTGTATCAGCTTACTAGGTTTAAAATTTTAAAGCGACTAATTTCCGTTTTATATCCTTGTTTGAGAACTTGTTATTTCAAAGGATATTCTGAGTGAACTCATTTAAATCACTCAATATCCGTCTGAGCTAAGAGCTAGATTGCCTTTTTTGAATCCTTTTTTAAATGCATTCAACATTGTTTATATGTCATTAGCTTGGTTTTAAAGATATATTTCATCCTACTCTTACAAAATACGTTAGGTATGTCAATTTACTCTTCTGCTCATCAGGCATATACTTTTCCGTTTGATGAAGTATTCTTTCCTCATTGTAAAATGTAGCAATATAGACGTAAATGGAACGAGTTATACGGTTAAATTTATCTATCAGGAACATATAATAATGCTTGCAAACATGAATTCATATTAATAAGGCGTGTCAAAAGACAATATCAATTTATATAGTCAAAAAATCATATGAAAAAAATCTGATTTATTCTCATGTTCCTAATTTGAATTAAATACTACTAATTCATACCTATTTATTGAGATAATATCAGAACGAAAAAATCTGATACTCTAACAATTTCATCACTGTTTAATGATGAATACAACTCTTAATATGAATGTTTATAAATTTAAATAAACAATGAAAATGCTTTTTCAAGTTAAAATATCTTTGATAGATTTACGCTCTGAACAAAAGAACGATCTAAGAATTAGTTGAATTAAAACTGATGAAATTTACACCATAGGTATGCCAATGATATTTCATATAAACCTAGAGGAAAAATACACCCCACAACTCGACTCCTTTTATTTAAAAATAAATTTGTAAGTTAAATATCCTCTGAAATGTATTTTCAAACAAGTATTAACAAACTAACATACTTTAACGGAGAAAAATATTGAATTAAAATCTGTGAACTTGTTTGAGAAATAGTGTGTGCTAATTAAATTTTTAAACCTTATTGTTTAAACAGTGCAGTTTGTGTAATTTAATTATTTAGAAAAAGATAATCCAAATTAAAATATAAAGGATTACATATATATTTCCATAATGGCATTTACAATACAGAAAATCATTTACGTTTTCGAAACAATAAAAATACTTTTCTGTCAACATATCATGTTTATGAATGGGAATAAAAGGCTTTGATAAAGCACAAAAAATGCATTTTAAATATCTACAAAAAAATAGATAATTTTATTTTTTTTAAATCGAGCTTAGTACACATTTAAATTATACAAGGAAAAATGTTATGTTGTTTTTTTAACATTATAAAAACATAAAAATTATGATTTTTTTCCATAAACAACATAATAAAAAATATTTTTTTATTTAAGATATTTGTTATTTTCTTGAAGTATATTTGCTCCATTTTACAAATTAATTTTACTTAAAATATTACCAGACATGAATTGACAATAACTAATGAAACTAAAATATTTCAAAGAAAAATCCAGATAAGTTACGAAGGCATGTTAAATTTTAATAGGAAGGTTTATAAGAATGTTGAAATGGCACTCTAATGTAAAATTTATGAATTTAAAATCGAAAGTCTAAGCTTATAACTTAAATTTTTTCAATGTTGACCGCTCATAAACATCTGATAAATTTCAGACCATATGTTCATTCAACAATATGAATAATGTTTTTCGAATATTTATTTGCAGGGAAAAATTTTTAATTCTATACAATAAATGACAGTCTAAACTTCTAATCGATATTAATCTAACATCTTTAAGGTTTTCTTGTCGATTGAATGATAACTCTTTTATGATTTTGCTCATTTATAAACAAAAATAGTGGTTTTTATATTAAACGAGAAATATAAATTTGTCAAAATATCACCTTTGTTTTTTCAAATTCTTGGATTAATACGGATAAAGTATCAAAATTTATATTTAAAATTTTTTAGAGTTATTGTCGACTAATACTTTTTGCATGTAAAATACGACTAGAAATTCACTTGGACCTTATTATGAGAAAATATTTTTTGTCAAAAAGTTAGGTCAAATTTGCTTATTCAAGGCCGTTTCTTACTTGTATATTTATGATGTACCCATTGTCAGAGTCGTGACTCTTTAATCATACTTCTTTCAAGGAATTATTTTTAAACATATTCAAATTTAGAAATTTATATGATAATCATTAAGGATTTTATTTCAACTGATCAAAGATTAGACTCGTGTAATTAAGCTAAATTATAAAAAGGGTTAATCTTTTTGAATATTTACCGTTAAATTAAGCAGATTGATAAAATTGATGTCAATGATTTTTCGACTATAGAGATCTTTTATTCGTAAAATTTGTCGTTAGAATTTTAATAAATACTTTTATCTATAAATGTATAAGATGATTTGGAATATTATGGCTGAGAGATTTTGTCGCTGTCTCATTTAATCATCACAATATTTTAAACTTAGATAGTATCAATCTTTATAAAGATTTAAAATTTTAAATGGATATTTATTATTCATTAACCTTGAAAAATGCCATTATATAAGCCATATATAAGTGCACAATTAGTCTTTGTTTTCAATTATTTTGAATAATATTAAAATAATTTCATAAATTTAACGAGATTATTTTGAAAAATTATCTCATTTTTATTTCATAAGCATGTTTTGTTTTTGTTAAAAATATATTTTGATGAATTTGTTACAATTCCCACATTTGTTAAAACTGCTATATTGTCTAATATTTACAAACAGATATATAATTCGTATTAATATAAAAATTTAATGATGGTATTTGAAAAAAAAATATGTAGGATCAGTTTTTAAAATGAGATAATTTTTGAAATTATTTTTGTGATTAGTAATAGATTCATTTTGCGAAAATCCTAACTCCAAAGTTTAAAGTTTTTTAATTAAAATTCTGAAGAAATTTATTTGAGTTACTTTCATGTTAAATTTCCAACCATTAGAAAATTTTTAAATGTGACCATATGAAAAAAATCCCCATTCCAAGTCATTTATTTTTAATTTTTTCTAAAATTTAATAATCAGCTAAAAGGATGGAATTAAATTAAACGAAACAGCTTTTTATGTAAATATTTAAAAAATAAATTACATATTATTAAAATTTTAAAACCGTAACATAGATTTAATAAGGTTTAAATTTAAAAATTGTTTCGATAATAAATTAAATATTTTAATACTTTATAAATTGATAAGATGATAACATTTTTGTAATTTGGTCTAAAACTAAATTATATTAAAACATGAATTCTGTTTTGACACAATTCTGTATATTTTGCTTCTTTGTATTTGATACTTATCAATTGAAAAATGGTAGTTTTCTTCAAGAATCTGAAATATATGATTCAGAATCAAATTTAAGAAAAAATATCATTTTCTACAAATGGAAAAGTTACAACAAAACAATTTATATGGTTCTAAAACAAATTGGTGGGAACGTATTTCATATTTAAGTAATTTAGAATAATTTTAATTTCAAGCTCATCAAATTGTTCAATATTAACTCAAAAAACCAAACAATTGATGTGTCTGTGAAATTAAAAATTGATTGGAGAGAAGGAAATATTGTTTCAAACAAAATATTTAACCAACTTCAGTGTAACTCATGCTATGCCATATCAGCAGTATTTATAGAATTTGTTTTAGATTGCCGCCATTGAATCTTATTTTGCAATCGACGGTCATATATTGTTACCATTAAGCGTTCAAGAAATAGTTGACTGTTCGAGTGCTCTTGGAAATCGAGGCTGTGACGAGGGAACTAGTTTAAATACTTATAGATACGTATCTAGATATGGTATTACAGTTGAAGAGTTCTACAAATACATAGGAGAAGTAATAAATTATAACAAAAGGTTGGAACATGTCGAAGAAAACTATATCCGCATTTTATTAAAATTAATAGTTATTCATTTCTACCTCAATATAACGAAAATTTTTTGATCCAAACTGTTTCAGAAATTGGTCCAGTAGTTGTATCAATATTCGTCCCATCATTTTTCTTTTTTTATGGAGGTGGGATAATCGATCCTCTATTTTGTATGGAAAACGTCACAGTACATTCTCTTCTTTTAATTGGATACAATAATATGTTCAAACATCGTTACTATATTCTAAAAAATAGGTATTTTATAAAAAGTATACTAGTTATGGTCCATCTTGGGGCGAAGGTGGGTACATGCGATTAATGATGCATATGAATACATGTGGAATTTCAAATCAATGCACAATTCCAATTCCTTTAAATTAAAAAGAATATTAATTTTGACTTAAATTTTCCAAAATATATTTTACTTCTTCTGTTCCTCTTAACCGTTTTAAAACAAAAAACAAATATGGTATCATAAATATGATAATTGATGACAGATTTCTTAATTAAAAATAATAGAATGTAATTAAAAATATTTTTAAATTATTTAACTTATAAAATTAAAAATGTTATGATTTTCTTAAAAAATAAATAAAAAACGTTTTCGAAATATCTTTGATGATTATTTATCTTTTTAAATATTTATATTATTCATTATTAAAATGAAATTTTCATTTATTATGCATTAGAAAATTTTTCTTTTGCAGAATATCTCAAAAATATATGAGTTTAAACAATATTCCTCTTTTGTTGTGCTATTGTTGGGTTTGTTGGAGCGTTTAGTCAGATCAGCTATTAACCTTGCATTATATAGATAAGAAGCTTTAAATATCTTAAAAATCTTATATAAATAACTCTGAGGACAAATCTTCATATCTTCAAAACCATTAAATCTGATTAGGTGTTTTATTTACAAAATAAGACATCCAGCAACTGCACACAAAATTGCAAACTTATAATATGATTGAATTCATAGTGTTACAATAAATCATCGTTCATATAAACGACTTACTTCATCGTAAAAATATCGCTTCCAATGATATATATTTGCAGCGAATATTCGAAGAACAGCAACAAAACATATAATGTAATTCTCTTCTGAGATTTTCTCGTTTGTCACTTGCGTAAGTCTTGTTTCACGAACTATACGTATAGGAAATAATAGTATCCTTTGAAAATTTCGAAGCATATGAATCGTTTAAAATTTAGAAATTTAATTAATTCTAATATTTGAAATTCCGAATTCAAAATTTTGCTTTTCTGATTTTGCAAAATGATAATTTTTAAAACTCTACCTAAAAAATGTATTATAAGGATTTAATAGAAATACTTTTGGTTTTCAACATAAGTTTATGCGAGACATTCGCAAAGAATATAGTCATGATATATAATAATAATTTTCTTAGGTGAAAACACCGAGCAATAGTTATTTCAGGAAAAAAGTTTAAAATTTTAAACATATTGAAAACCTTCCTTAAAAGGATGTCTTATCTTTGTTCTTACAGATACCTTTATATTCTCTTGTGATAAATTTAAATGAAGTGATTCATTTTCGAGTTAAAGTGAGATCTAGAGCTACCTATTTATCATGAGAATGATTTAAACTAGTTTGATAATTTAAAATTCTGAGTTGGGGTTAATTTACTTTCTGTACCTGATTCTGCCAACCTTGTTTTCCCATTAAAAACTTTATATCTGTTGGCACTTTCTTCTTGATTTCTCTGTTTTGTAAGAATAATCAGATTTATACTCACGAAAAATCTCTCTATATCCTGAGTAAATGTCATCATTAGAATCTATACATGTTTTTAAAAATGATCTCTGTTCTTTTTATTGAATATAAAAGAGATTCATAAATCTATCTTTTGATTAAAAGCTTCGATATTTCACATTTCCATCCAGATCTTTAGCTCATACGTCTTGATATATCTTTCACAACTTAAATATTAATTATATTACTTTGTACAAAAATTATTCTTTGAGATGATATAACAAACTGTTTAAATTTTTAATGCGATATGGAGATGGTTAAGAAATATGTTCAACTATCAATGGATCTATTGGTAATTACAACATATAATTTTTTTAAAAATAGGTACAGAAAAAATCAGTTTTTATTATCAAAAGTAAACTATGTAGGTTTCTTTGAAGAATTTGCCAGTACTTAATTTTAATTCAAATTCGTCTAAAAAAATTTACTTTAGTTATGCGAAATCGTTTTTAAAATTTTTACACAATAATCGATGGCATGATTTTACTATAAATGAATTTATTGATTCTCTAACGATAATTTTTTCACTATTTCGTGTTCTACTTTGAGCGAGCTGATAAAAAATTTCAAAATGAATTGTAGTGATTATATATAGACGTCATTTTCTTTGATTTTGTTCATATATCGGTTTTCTATAATTTGATATTAAGTCAGAATAAGGTGAACATGTTGATGTTGATATTTAAAAACTGATGAACTATTTTTATTTATTGTTTAAAATATGTAATGCATTATCGATCGAGATAAATTTTTGCAATTCATAAGAAACCAATAAAAAATCTCTTATTTGATATATAACAGCGGAATGTATATTTTGAAATCAATTTACTTTCGACGTTATTTTTGTACTCTTGAGCGATTTTATTTTTGATTTTTCTTACATGTACTCTCTGTTCGAATGAACACACCAATACTGGTATGTTTTCGAACTTAACTTGGGATTCATATTTTACAAGACAATCTGTTTCACAGTTCAAAAACAAACTAGGATGACACCTGTAAGTTTCGTGTCATTCTATTGTTGTAAAAATATTCAAATACCTATGCATCATGGTTTATCGTCGTTTCTAAGCTTCCTTTAACACTGTTTAAATTCTTAAAACTTACAACGTAAACCACTTAAATCTGAAAACCGTTAAAATTTAACATTCCGAAAAATATAATTGTTTACGATATATCTGAATCTTATTTTGAATCGAGTAGTTGATTGATATAAAGTTGAATTCCTAACATTTTCAAACACTCTAAATGTAAAATAGATCATTGACTTTTAAGATCAAACTTCGAGCTATGTATAAAATTTATGAATTGGCGAAGTCATGATTCAGATGACAAAAAAAGATACTTTCCCGAGTGAATCTCATTACGAGATAACTTAAAAGCAGATAATGGATAATGTACTTTCCTCCACCGTTTAAACGAAAGAGAGATATTTCAAAGTGGTTATTGCTGATATAAACATCTGTAAGTTTAAATTAATAACAAACTACTGCATTGTTACTGTCATTAATTCTTCATATTTCTTGTTCAGTTATTCACATTTAACACTTATTTGTCTAATTAATGTCCTGTTTTAGAACTTTTAACGTGTTGCTTCTCTTGATATTTGATGATTTTGAATTCTAGAGCTGAAAGTAAATTTTAGGGTAAACCAAATTACATGACAATTATATTGCTAGGTTCTGAGATTAAAAAGTTGAAATGATGTTATCTGAAGTTTAATCACCGCATGTGTTATTAAGGAGACCCGAAATAAAACTCCAATCGCTCATAACAATGGAATGTAATTTTGAACATAGAAATTTATTTATGCAAGTCATGAAGGCAATAATATCATTTTGCACTAATTTTGAAAGTACTTTTCTTTTTCGAAAATTGACCAAAGTAATTGTCAACTAATAGTTTTTCTTATTTGTGTATAATATTCTCAAATGTTTTCCAGCAAAATTAAATCGAACAATCAAAACAAATTCTTTGTAAAAATACAAGATTTCGGAGTTTTGTAAATAACTTTAAATGTGCAATTTAACGACCACATTTAGTCATACCTTAAAATAACTATTTCGTAAAATCACATAAAAAACTACTTTAACACATCTTAAAATAAATTTATAAAGTGCAAGCTCTCAAAATAATTTGAGTTAATTCAGAGTTGCAAAGAATGTTTGAATTTTTTTCAGTTTTTGTTAAAATTGAAAGTATAAATCGTAAAATGATTTCTTTTAACAATGAAAATAATTTAAAATAACTCTTCATTTTATTTAAATTTCATATAAATATCATAAATATTAAAAATATCAACTTTCGAAAAAATTAAAATTATTTTGAATCATAAAAACCAATAAATAAAATAATCGATTAAATGTTTAATATATTAAAATATAAATCTTTTTATCAAAATGGTAGATGTTTGACATTCTATTAAATTAAATATAAGTTCGATATATACAATTTTTAAACATATAATCATAAAAATTAATAAAGTGGCAAAATTACAACAAAAAATAGCAAATATTATGATTGATCCTTTAATATCACAGCATTGTCTCTTGATATTAGATTAATTATAAATAAATTAATAACACATTAAAATAAATATATCTGGCTTTAAAACGCTTAAATTACAACTTAAAAGTTTTCTGAAACATTAAAATTATAAAATAATATGTTACGTAGAAAATGTTCTTTGTTAGAGTCATATAACAGCATTTATCAACAAAATTTGATTCAATGTATCCATATTAATTTATAACCAATAACGTTTCTAGCTTTCATATTTTAAATACTTGATTTAAGTCGTCATTTCGAAATATTACTCAACAAAATTTTTTCTTCTTACAGTAATGATAACAGGTGAAAATAAAGTATTTTGAAAAAATTTATTGTTGTCTTTTTTAGATCTCAAATTTCTAAAAGTTAAAATTTCAATTTTTCTAAAACATATATATTTAAGATATCATTTGTTTGAGATAATAACTAAAGCATGACATTAAATCTTCCATATAATAATCATAAGATTCATCACAGTTTGATGTTCACAATTTGACAAAAATATATAAATTAGATATTTATTTCAAAAATTAATCTGCGAAAGAAATCTTTTATTATTTTAAGTTGACATTTATTTTGATCAAAATCTGAAAATCAAGCAATTATTATTTTCAATACTCTGACATCAACAAACTCAAGTTATTTTTATCAAATATTTACTTGACCCTCATTCTATTAGATAATCTTTCATAGATTAAAATTTATTTTTAACATTGATACTGAATAAAACTAAAGATGAATTTTTCAGATACACCTCAAATACACCAATAATTTTTTTGATCTTATATTCATTTTTATGCGATAAAAACTGTTACTGATCAAAATATGTACAACGATCGAAAATAAGAGTGAATTATAGAATTTTTATCTGCTTCGAAAATCTGAGTAAATTATCCATTTATGAAATCAACCAATAATGACTTGTTAATTAATGTACATATTGACTAATTCGCTTTGTTAGAGGTATTATTTCCATATACCAAATCTAAAATCACCAAAGTTAGATAAATTTGACATTAAATCTTACTTAAGGAGTGTGCACAAAGAATTAAAGGTAAATACGCATCGTATAACTGAAAAATAACTATCAATACCAAAACTATAAATATTACCAAATAATATTTATTCATCAAGACAAAAAAATTTAAACATGAGAAGAATCATTAATGAAAGAAGATCATTTATATCCAAGCCAAAATTTTAAATTAAGTTGTTCATTGTTGCTCTTTTTAAAAAAAAAACATAAGTTAAAAATAAAATTTAAATTTATTTGTAAATATCTTTAAAAATAGAAACTTAAAACGATATTTTTTTGTCTTTTTATTTTTCAAAGGAAAATATAAATAATTTCAAATTGTTAGATTGATATGTATGAAAATGCATAAATATTAAATGAGTTAAATGTTATACAAATTTAATATTCTTGATATTTCTGTTTAAGAATATCGTTATTGAAAAATTATTTTTTAAAATTGTAAAAAATTTAATTTATTAAAAATGCAACATCTACTGTTACTGACTAAATTTGATTCAGTACGAAATATCAGTATCGTTATTCAATATTAAGATTTTTATCAAAATTAAAAATCGTAGATGTGTTTTAAAAATAATAAAAATATACAAAACTCAAGAAATAAAATACGTTTAAAAAATACTTTTATACATTTATTATTGAAATTATATCAATAAACTGAAGAAATATTTATGCATTTGAAAATATATATCTAATTTTAGGTGACACTCTGCTGTTAAATGTAAGATATTGATTAAATATTTTGTGAATTTCAACAAATTTTCGTCAAGATCATAAACAATATTTGCAATTTCGCCTCTGATAAAATTACAGAGATTGAAAATTTAATTTTCGAATTTTCATAATTTACACATTATTACAATATTTTTAGCAACCTCAATTTTCGTTATGTTTTGAATTAATTAAAATAAAAATACAATATTATTCAAAAATAAATAATGTTAAAATTTATTATTTTCATTATTTCTGTCTCCATATTGAAACGCTATTAAACTGTATCAATTTGTCCACAAAATTTGATAAAGTTAAAATTTTATTTAACTTATATAAATTAACATTTTTTGAAGAGCTGGGATGATTAAAACACATCAAGGATTCTTTCGAAGATAGTTTACATAAATGTGCGTCCTTTTATTTAACGTTTTTCAGTGTTCTACGTTAATTCGGCACACTTTCGTTCTCTAACTTCTGGTAGTCTGTTAGTTTGAGATTTTTACTCACAAAAACTTCCAAGTAATTCAGCTACTATGGGCCGCCTTAACTCTACAGCGCCGACTCTTTGTATATGAATGTATATTAACTTGAAAATGAATGCATAACAAAAATAAAAGGATTACCGAAGTTTAATAAAATATATGAAAATATAAAAGTACATCATTTTGATCTTAATCGAAAGCTTATATAAAATTATCTATGATTTTAAAAATGTAAAATTCTGCAGATTCAGTTTAATTTAAAGCTGAAATTTAAATAGTTATTTTTGAACAAACATGGAAATTCTAGAACAGAATTTGTTATTAATTTAAATAAAACTATATGTTTAAAGGTAAAAATATTTCTTCTCGATTCAATAAGTATGAATTTTAATTTTTTAAATGAATATAAGACTACTTTCATATTTGAGAGATAAATTTCAATTTAAATCACCAAAAAGTTTTATCTTTAGAAAGTCTTTATATCTTACACCATTAAAGGTTTGTTAAATTATCATTGAAACTCAGATTAAGAATGAGAAAGTAAAATAAATACACTTTGTGTTAAAATAAGCTGTAAATATTTTTCATAAATAAAAACAGTTTAAATTTTTTCATGGGTTATATTTCAAAAATTATAAAAATAATAAAATTTTTCTGGTCCAAATAATTACAATCCGTAACTCGTTGAAATTTATGATAAGAAGATTTAATCAGTTTATTTCACAAAAAAGATAGTTTATGATATTTATTGTTTTTTAAGTGAAAATAAACTGATAAATGATTTGAATAAACTTATATTTTGAGAATATCCTGATTAAATTTTTTTTATCATTTTGATTATTAAAATTTAATTTTAAAAAGTATTTGTAAAAAATATTTATTAAATTTTATTTAGTACAGTTAATTGCTGTCAAAATAATTTACTGATAAACATTTTGAAACTATTTCTCACAAATTTTAAATTTTAATAATTTTTAGTGTATACAAAATATGCTAATTTTCTTATGCCAAATCTATTCTTTAAATTTTTAAATAACTGCCTTTTAATTTTATTTCTTACGAACAGATTTATATTGGTTAATTATTTAAAATTAAAAAAAATATTTTCATTCACTTAAAAGAATATATGGAGGATTTTGTGATTATTTATTTTTTATACAATACTGTAAAGTGATATGTCGATTTATTTAAATTTTAAATATTCTTAAGTTTTCATAGTTGTCTTAAAATAAGGTATTTTTATTTTTAATACTTTAGAGCAGGGGTGGCCAACCCAAATGAGCCTTCTGGCCATTTTGGAAATTTATCATAAACTCGCGGGCCGCATAAAAATTTATATGTCATTCATAAGTGATAAGACGCTAATAAAAATGAAATTAAACAAAATTAAATAATATTACTCAAAAACACAAAGTAAAAATTATATTTATTAAATAATTCTCACAAATTTAATTTATTCAATTTATGAGATATTTGCTTTTCTATGCTCTCACTTAACTTCTGCAGATCGATATCTATGCTTGTATTTGCACATCGTAATTGGTTTTGTAGATTTTCGTCCGTCAAACTCGAACGTGATTTATGTTTAGTAAATTTCATTTTCGAAAAAAATGATTCGCAGATATAAGTTGATCCAAATGCACTTACGACTTTTTGTGCCAGATTTCTCAAATTTGAAAATCTTTCTCTTGTGATATAAATGTTATAAAAATCAAGTTTAGATTTTGATGCTTCAAAAATTTGTCTTAATTCGTTATTGCATTGTAAATCAATCAACTCCATCTGGATATGTTCTGGGACCGACTCGACATCGACATAAAAAGGAGATGAATATATTTCAAATATCTTAATGTATTTGTGTAAATTAGCAAAGCGACTTTCAAAGGCAATTATAAGTTTTCCGATTTCTTGTGCATATTTAAAATAATTGTTATTTCGTGGATTTTTCATTTCTTTTAACAATGGAAAATGCTGAACTTTATTATTTTTCAATTGAGATTCGAATAGTTGCAATTTTCTTTGAAAGGCTTTGATATGATTGAACGCATCTACTATTAAATTGTCTTTTCCCTGCAAGGAGACGTTTAATTGATTGAGTTTTTCAACAATATCCACTTAAAAACATAAATCCATAAATCACTCATCATCTTTCAGTTCGGGTATTGGTCTTTGCCTGTCATTCATAAACTCATCAATTTCTTGCCGAAGCTCATAGAATCGTTGTAAACATTTTCCACGACTTAACCATCTAACTTGACTGAAATATATTATGTCTCCGTATTCAGAATCCATTTCATTCAGAAATTCTTTAAATTGTCGGTGAGAAAGTGCATGCGAACGAATGTAATTCACTGTTTTGATTACTACATTCATTATATAATTCATTGATAACGTTTGGGCACATAAATTCTGTTGATGAATCAAACAGTGGATAATAAATAAATCATCTTTCTTAACACGATTTTGAATATCGTTCTTGAATTCCTTTTTATCTAGTAGTAATTTCACAGCTCCTTTTTCTTTACTGATCATAGCAGGTGCGCCATCAGTTGATATTCCAGAAAGGGTATCCAAATTCATATTATTCTCATGTAAACATCTTTCGATGGCATGGAAAATATCTTCACCTTTTGTTGTATTCTTCAAACATACCATGTTTAACATTTCCTCTGTTATTTGAAATGATTCATTTACTCCACGAACAAATATTACAAGCTGTGCTGTATCTGATATATCTGTGCTTTCATCAAATGCCAATGAGAAATATTTAAAATCTTGAATTCGTTCACGTAGCTTGATGATAATTTCATTTGAAATATCGTTTATTCGACGACAAATCGTTTGCCAGGAAAGACTCAGATTTGAAAATGATTCGCATTTGTCTGGAAAGAGTTTTCGCTGCAGCTTCTAAACATTCCTTTATGAATTCTCCTTCCGAAAACGCTTTCATTCTTTTGCAATCAAAAGAGAAATAGAATAACTTGCTTTTACAATTCGGTTGTTGTAGTGACAGACGAAACATTTTTGTTGAGATTTTAACTGTGATTTAAATTCTTTGAGTCTAGTTTCTTTAATCTCTTTATCGAATTTTATATAATCACAATGTTTCGTTTCGTAGTGTCTTTTAACATTGTATTCTTTGAATACAGCAACGTGTTCTCGACAAATTAAACAGATTAGGTTTTTATTTTCGAGTATAAAAAAGTATTTTTCTTCCCACTCTACGCTATATCTTCTGTTTTCATCTATTATTGTTCGTTTTTTAGAATGCATGCTGAAATTAGAGGGGGATGAAAAATTTTTTTTTACTTTTTTCCGTTGAAAATAAACGTGTTTATAAAAATACTAAAACTCTGCGGGCCGCAAAATTTTCTTAGGCGGGCCGCATGCGGCCCGCGGGCCACGGGTTGGCCACCCCTGCTTTAGAGCATGCTAAGAATTTTAATAACTGAAAATTTAAAGGTAAAATTTTTATTTTCACAATAAATATGCTTTTCATATCTTTCTTAGGAAAAATTTATTTAAAATATTTTTTATTTTTCTTAATTAAAATTTCCCATGATTGTAAATTATTTTTCTTTAAAAATAAATTTACTGGTTTTTCATGTGACTTACATGTGAGTACACACTCGTGAAATATTAAATCGATATAATGAGCAGCATAATGTTTATAATTTATTGAAAAAATAAGTTAGCCACAGAAATGAAATAAACTGGAACACATATCAACAAATTTTGAGTATTTTTCTTGTTTATCTTCAAAGTTTAATTAAAATAAAAAATTGTTGCTTTAAACAATCGAAAAAATTAATAAATATTTACATCTAAATCAAAGAAAAAAATCTCTCAAATAAAAATAATAAATTAAAAGAAATAATTTCAAAAAATTTTCATCGTTATTTTAATAAATCTTAATTTTACTCTGATTAATCTTAGTAATTAAATTTTTACTTAATATTATCAAAATACTAAAAAAATCTTTTCTATCTACAATAACCAATAAATCTAACTTACTTGTTTTATAACGTACAAAAAGGTAAACATAAATAAATAAAATGTGTATAGACCTGAAAGTAATTTAGAGAAATAAATTTTGACTTAATAATCGTTAAGATACTGTTAATACCAAGGCGTATTTAAAGTGCCTAATAACTATAAAGTTCTAATATTATCAAAAAACGTAATAAATTTATCATTCCAACTTTGCATGTAATGAGGGGTTTTTCAGAATATTAAATTATATTTTTTTGGATATCTTATGAATTTTTTTTTAAGTTTCAGAATGGTATTTTATTCTACGAGTTTTAAATTATAATGTTGTCTAGAAATACAGATAATACTGCAGAAAATTTTCAGTTTTAATATCGACAAACATGATCTCACAATATTAAACAAAAATAGAAAAAATATATTGAAGACTATCTATATGTGATGTAAATTTTTCTTATTTTGACGATAAAAAGGAATAAATGTATCGTTTACATTTTTTAAAATGAATGGTATTTTATAATTGTTTCAAAAATACACTATCACATAAAATACATAAATGTTTATTTTTTATTAAAATTAAGTATTCGATCAATTATTGAAATGAAAAATTGTTTGATTTGCCCTTTGTGAATTTGAACATTTAAATTTATTAGATAATGTAATCGTAATACCCGAATTTCAACGATTTTTAAATTTTTAATTTAATGAGTTTTAAATTTTAACAATATCTAAATATATACTTCAAAAAATTTATATATCAGAAATTATATGAACACATATTTAAAATTTTGCTTATAAAAATATTTATTTTAAAAATTATCTAAAATATTTGAAATTTAAACGTTTGACATGTGATGCAGATAAACATGATGTTCGAATTAAAATATATGGATAAATGCCCATAATTTTTTAAATCCATGAAATTTTAAGTTAAAAATTTGTTGAGTAACATATATGAATCAGAAGAATATTAAATTGACAAATAATTTGAATAATCTCTTGTATTTACTGTTGTTAAAGATTTAAAGATTTGTAGATTTACATTATATTACATACGAATAAAATGGAAATATTTCATTTTAAATGAGAATTTTTTATGATTCATGTTATTACACACAATGGATGATACATATTCAATGTTCATTGATAAAAGAACAATTTAAGTTGATATTATTCATTATAATATTTCAGAATATCATCAACAGTCATTTTCCTTATAAAAATGAATTCTCATTATAAAATAATTTAACTTTGAGTATAATTCTTCTCAATATGATCTGTTTTACGTTTATTAATAAAAATTTTTAAATTTAAAGGATAATTTATTTTAATAATTAAAAATATCTATCTTAAAAATGATGTAATTGGATGAATTTTTTTTATATGTTAGAAAGATTTACTTAAATATTTAACATAAATGATAATTTCGACATTAAAACGATCAGAAATACTAACAAAAGTTTCATCCTCGTCTCTAAATCACAAGTTAAAATATATTTCTGGTTTTTAAACATCGCGAGACTTAGATTTTTTTCGACATCACAACCAATTAATTCATTAATTTTTAAATTAAAAATATCATTTCGATGTGCAAAAACTTAAATTACAAAATTAAAAAAATTCAAAATGATTAATATATCAAAATAAATATTTATGAATTCAAATTTCTAACATAATAACAAAAATTCTCCTATTTATTTTTAGATTAGAATTCTTTTTGTAAACCGACTCAGAAAAGCTGTATTATTTAAATTATTGAGCAAAAAATTAGTCTTTCAGCTTTTGATCGTTAAAATCAAATTAATAAATTTAAAGAACATGCACTAACATGATGCTTATTTCCTTTTATGACTATTTTAAATCAATATTATGATAAATATTCAATATTATAAAAAAAATTCATTCATTCATTCTTCGAATAAGATAAAACTGTGTTATAAACATTATTTTTTGGTATTTATAAAAATGTTAACGATTATATAATTTAATATACACGGGAAGACTATTATAATATACATTTTTAAATAAATAGTTATTAGTTTGATGATGTTTAAATCTTCAAACATCAAAATTTGATTCATTATGTTGTTCTCATTTATAAATTTTGTGTTAAATGATGACACATTTTCGAAATTTTCATATTTGTTAACACATGTTACAAAGATAAACGCGAATCTATTCGTTATGAAGCTTAACATGAACAGTTTGAAGATAAAATTATGTGTATTGTTCTCTTTTCTTTTGGATATATATCAACTGAAAAATGTTGGAATTCAAGAAAAACGTGAAATAATTTTAGAATTATCTAAAATACATCATAAAAATATTCTATTATCAAGGAAACTTCAAAATAAAATATTTACCTCAATTTCAAAACTGATACCACGAAATGTAGTTCTACTATTGCTTATTTAGAACAATTCCGATGTTGAGATCATAAAATTATTTCCATTTACTTTAGAAAATAAAAGTGTGGATGTGTCTATCAGATTAAAAGTAGACTGGAGAGTGGGAAATGTGGTGTCATTGAACATTTTTAAACAAGGAAATTGCCACTCATGTTATGCGATAGCCCCAGTACCTCGATTTTACTTTCTTAGCTTGCAGCAATTGAATCCCATTTTGCAATAATGGGCCACATACTTAAACCATTGAGTGTTCAAGAAATAATTGATTGTTCTTTTTTTTTAGGAAACGATGGGTGCATTGATGGGGTTTCAGAATATACCTACAAATATGTTTCTATTTATGGAATAGCATTAGACGAATCATATAGATACATTGAACAAGTAATTAGTAATTTAATGAAGGTTGGACAATGCAAAATGGACCAATATGAACATTTTTATAAAATAAAAAACTATACTGTTCTTCCAACTGAAAATGAGAATATGTTAATTTTCACTGTTTCAGAAATCGGTCCAGTGGTTGTAACTATATTTCTTCCATCCTTTTTTGTTTTCTATGCTGGAGGGATTATTGATCCATCGATGTGTATTATGAATACTTCTATACATTCGATTTTGTTAATAGGATACAATAAAGTCAACGTGCCAAATTATTATATTCTTAAAAATAGGTAAATTATAGCGATAAATTAGTATGGGTTACGACTGGGGCGAAGATGGATACGCTCGAATGAAAATGGATATGAACACTTGTGGAATTTCGAACTACTGTTCAATCCCTGATGTGTAATAGATCAATAATAGCGAATTTTGACATATAGTAGCTAATTTTACGCAAATCGTTATGATAATTTTGAAAATAAAATAGTTATCAATTTGCATTCACGAAATAGAGCGAATCGCGCAAAAGGTGTGAAAATAGAGACACTTTAATTCTCATTTTTCGGATTTAGCAAAGGTACTTTTTTCAAGAATTTTTTAATCTATTGACCTAGACATGTTTTGAGACACAATATTAGCATCATTACTCGCCGATAAAATATAATTTAAGTTTTATCTATTTGTAAGTTCTATAAATATAATTTCATGATTCCAAATGTTTCTAAGTATGTGATTGGTGACACTATTGTAAAATGAATTTAAAAACGAGGAACTCTTAATATGCTGAAAAGATTAATTCGGCATAAATTAAAAAATATTATTAATTTTGTTTTTTTATCAATAAAATTTGCAAATATTGTATTTGAAATATAGTCTTTATATGATTGTATTCTGTTATCAAATAGATATTTTCACTTTTGGTTAACAAGTTAATTTTTAGAATTGATGTTGTAAAAATCTTTTGATTAAATAATATTAGTTTTAACCATGATTTTTCTAAAAATAAAATATTTTTTACTCAAATAAATATGATAATATCAAGATTTTTATGAAGTTTAACGAGATCAAATATCAGAAATATTTTTGAGACAAAAAACAAGATATTGACAAAATGAAAAATGGAATTATATTTTCTTCAACTGATAAAAATAATAAAATCTTTTATAACTGATAATAGATTTGCAAAAACAAAAGAATTTTTAAAATAATATTTAGATTTTTAAAAGACTCTTAAAAATAAATGTGAAGATATATTTTTTTTAAACTTGTATCGATATTTTGCATTCTCAAACTATTTTTAAATTTATCGTTCAAAACCACAGATAGTTTTGTCTTGTCCACTTTATTTTTTATAAGCTTCCATTTTACTTGTTATTTAAGATTTTTGTAAAATTACGAGAATTGACATTACTATAAAACACAAGATAAATTTTTAACGCTGCCATTTCTTCTTCTTTTTTGAAAAGTTTCAAAATAAAATCCATTCATTCGTTTATCGAGAAATCATATATTTTTTTATTTCACATACTAAATGATATATTCAGTTGTCAGAAAGCTGATACAATTTATGTCGAAGATGAATAGTATCTTTAAAATGATTTTATTTGAGAGATGAAAAATCATAACGCTAATTTACCAAACGAGGAATATATTCTATGCTAAGCGAATAAATATTTAACTTGTTACTATGAAAGAAACTCCTTTCTTAAAATTATTCCTCAATCAAACTTATAAAAATAAAATAGTGAAAATATAATCATTTTATACCATATGAACTGTTACTTGAATATGTGATACTTAATTTTATTATTTCTTATTTAATCTCATATATGGTCAAATGAATTATCCATATATAAATTTCTGGTTAAAAACTCTTAAAAATTTCATCCGTAAAAAACTAAACTAATATCCATTTTATGTTTGATACCATTTAATATCAATGAAATTTTAAACTTATTTTAATTCTCCTTATGTTTTTTTAATCTTTTTGATAAAATCATCACTTTAAAGAAAAACATAACTTGTGTCCTATTGATGATATGAATATTATAAATAATTATAAAATTTAAAAACCTCTTCTGTCACATTCGAAAAAATATTAACTTTAATGATTTTATTTATTCATTTTTAACATTCAATATCTTTGAAATGTCATATATTTTTTATTTAAATAATTTTTACACCATAATAAATCTCAGTAGCATTTATTAAAAAATACAAGATCTTTAAAATAAGTTTTTAAAATATCCGGAAAAAATATGGCTGATATTTTTGATTTTGAGATCTAGAATAAAAAAATATTCAATAAATTTTTTCCTTAACACAATTTAAAGAAAATCAGTTTTAAACCAGACGCACCTTTTTATTTCACCTTGTTAAAAATTCTGTAATTCTAATCTAATATAAAATTTTGGCATAGATCTACCTGTTAATATCACACCGAATTTAACACGGATATTCACATCATATTCAAGATCTTGTTTTCTTTGATATTAAGATAAATTTATCATTCAAAGAACCATCGTTAAAAATTATAAAATGTGATATTTTTTGTTGCAATTAAAAAAATTTGATTGCCTTATAATTTTAATTTGTTTTATAATATGTATTTTAGTCTTTTTTAACTTTGCTAAAATACACTTATATGAGTCAATTTTTTAATTATTAATCAATAAGTTCATTCTTATCATGTTTACTTTTGAATATGTTTTTTTCCAATTTCAAACAGTTACGATCAGATCATTATCATAGAAAACATTAGATAAAAAATAAACTTAATATTAACCATCACACATGATCTACATTTTTTGAAGCTCGTTTTCTTAAAAATAGATAAATATTTAATCTTATCATCTAAATTTTGAAATAATTGGGACATATATTAGCTTTTTTAATCAGGCCAGTTTTCTTTGAAATTATAAATCGAGGCGTTAAAATATTTTTTGGATTATTCTTGTTGAGGAACAAAAATTGAGTAAATTTTAATATTATCGAGTAAGGCATAATATAAGATGAAGTAAGAGAAAATCGATGTGGCATTTTTTATCAGTTGTGAAACAATTCTTTAAATCGTCAACGTTAAAACCTTTTCTCTTACATAGAATATCTTATTGTTATCAATATGATTAAAAGATTAAAAATGGGTGATGCGCCATATAAATTTATCCAAATATATACCAATTTGGTAAAAAAAGCTCACAGAATAATAGGAATTCATACACTATGTAAATATAAGCAATGATTCTTATTATTAGAATTTTTTAAAGGTTTCTAAGGATATAAATATAGTAATACGAATTTAATGGTGGTTTAATCACATAATACAATTTATTTTTACAGGATTTTTCTTAAATATTGTAAAATACAACATGAAAAACGTTTGATTTTTAAAATACTTCTCATTAATAAAGCAAGATTAATTTTGACATCATCAACAACGATATATTGAATGTCAATGATATTTTTTTAATTATAAATCCATTTTTATATTATCACCACTTATATAAGATAACTACAAAACGGCATATTTTTAAAAATTTAGTTAAAAATGAACATGTTTTGCCAAAAAGAAATAAAGACTTTCAAAAATATATAAAACTGAAAATATTCTGTTTGACATTTCTTGTTTCAAAACATATATATGGAAGGTTATTTCTCAAATAAATAAATTCTTAAAATATAAGCTGATATATGAGTATCTTATTTAAAATAGATAGATTAGAGGATTAAAATATTGTTTAATAATATTTTGCATTCAATGTAGAATTTTAAAACCACCATATGAACATTGGTCCAATAGTTTTTATAAAAATAATCAATGTCGTTAAAAATTTAGAACGATGCCTTCTTCTAAAATCACACCATATTCAATCTTTAAGTATCAAAACCTTACTCTATTACTTTAATGGTTTTAACGTTTGTTTCAGGATGCATGAAGAATTTAGTCTTCAAATTCAACAGAATGTAAATGAAGTGGAAACTGTTAGTTAATCTGGTTTGAAAGGTTTTAACTCATCACTCTTTGACTTATCTCTATTAAAAGTTTGAACATACCATGTCAATAATTGTCTCGGGTATATGAATAATGAGGCATTTACTGATGAATTTACGTATTTATGAATCTTTCTGAATTTTACTGTTCATTCAAAAATGTATTACATATTTTTTTCAATCACAATTTGAATCTAATTATGATGCCTTGTCGAAATTTCCACAAACACAAGATATTCAAGAAGCAACTAAATTATTTGATGAATTATAAAGAGAAACTTATGATATTTATTTCAGGAAATGTATAATATTTTTATTTTTTAATTAAAATCACTTTTAAAAAGTAATTGCATTTTAACATTCATTTTTAGATTGTATGATGTTTTAACCATTGTTTTTTGATTTTTTAAAATTTTGTTTAAATTAATAAATTTAGATTTCCATAACATACATTATTTTTCATTCCACGATGCAAGGCTTCAATCTAACTTATTCTTCGAGGTTTACCATCCTTTACTCTATGTTGAAAATTCTTTAATTTAAAAATGAAAAACTCTGAAATAACAGGTTCCTCAACTCCAACGTGTATTCAAAGATAGATTTTTCTGAAATTGTTGAATAATATGTTCAATGTTTAAAAAGGAATAAAATTGATCTTATTATCAATTAATATATGACACACTTTAATCATATTCATAGTTAGAACAAATGTAAATGAAAAATCATCTCTATAACCAAATTAATATCGTAATTTTTGTAAAATAATGCAATTCGTCCAATCTCTTAAAAGTTTTTTCCAATATATTAGATTAATCGAAAAAGTAACAATCAACGCCTAAACGTGGAAATTCTTATCTTAAAGCATTCATTGCTTCTTATTCGTCTCCAATAAGAATATTCTTAGCTTTGTTATAATCAATTTATTTCTTTATTAAGTTGTAAAGTCTTAAATAATTTGATTTTTTAATCTTTAGAAGTATATTTATCAATGGTAAGATTTAATAGAACATACAAGCTTTGATATTATATGTTTTTTCAAAATCTGAATGTAATTTAAAGGAATGATTCATCAAATATCCATGTATTTCTACGTTTAGCATGGATTATATTCTCTTCTTTTTCGAAAATTACAATATATATACTTTTGAGTAACCATCACCATGGAATAAAAATTTTTGATCAGTATTTTTTATGTTTTAAGAATTTGAAATAACTTTATTTTCGTATCTTTATAGTATGTCTTTTTATCTTAATTAGATTTTAATTGGCATTGAAAACGATTTTGATATTTTCTTCGATACTGTCAGAAAGTACTGATCTAGCCGGTTCTTTGGTTGTTCTACCACAAAGATATATCATTTAAAAGCATCAATTTCTCGTTCGTCTCACCATATGATAAATTATAATTTTCATTCTGTGATAAAAGCATTTTCCATCTTAAGAGGTCAACTGTTTGACTATGCAAACTCTATCATCATAAGTCCATTTTATGGCGCATTAGTTAAGCCCATCTGAACTGTAAACCAACTGAGCTTCTAGAATCAAATATTCTCCATTTTACTTTTCAATTTTTCTGGTTTGAATTGTTCTTTCATTTAACCGAGAAGAATATTTTCAGTGATTATGCTTTACATTCATAAAATCTTTAAAAAGTATCACAGATCGTTGTCTAAAATAAACTAGAAAAATCAAAGAAATAATTTTTTTAATTTTACAAAATCGATTTCATTTCAATTTTGTTTCGCAACGATATTTACGAAATTTTAATATTTAAGGTTTTTAATCTTTTTCTAATTTAATAAAACGTAAATTTAAGCTGGTTGCAATTTTATAAAAATAATTATAATAAGATCGAAAAAATAATCATCGATATGAATTCAAATACATAAAGATCCTGTAAATTCTATTAACACCATTAAATGTAATTTATACTAGTTTTATCAAAATATATGTTTGTATAACATTTATATGACAACATACAAACCCTCACTGTCAGCTCAAACAAAATAAGATTAAATTTATTTAACATAATATCAGTCATGATAAGTGGAATATATTTTAGAAATATTGAAGAAAATTATTTAATTTTATATATGATGTTATTTTACATCTAAATATTACATAAATTCATATAAATGCTTTTATTTAAAAATCAAAGGCACCTAACATTTTAAATTTTATATTGTATTTAATATTTAGCATAAAATGTTGCATTTTATTTCGATGATATTAAAGTAGAAATAAAAAAATTTCATATCTATTTTTCGATTATTTCCCCTTTTCTACTTTTAAAAGCTGTTAAATAATATTTTTTATCTTTTTTAAGAGTTTGTTAAATTATTAATATTAGCATTAAAGATTATTTATAAACAAAAGATCTGCTATGCTCAATTTATAATACCAATATTTTAAAAAATAAAATACATTTGATTTTTATGGTTGAATTACTGCTTAAGAAACATCTAAAATATATATTCGAAGAAGAATACTCATTAAGATGTCATAAATCTAATTTTATAAATCATAAATTTTAATATTTAAATTTAATTAATCTTACTACACATTCTTTTCATGTTTACTTAATCCTTTTAATAAAACCATATTTCACATGAATAAACTGTAAATCCGTCAAAATATGGACATTTTAATTTTCAACAATATTCTGTTCGCTTTTAAGATGAGTTGATTCTTTTTTAAAAAGAAAATTATTTCAAAAATTCCATGTTTATTCTAGTTTTTCATAAACACGATGAATACTTAAGTAAAATTTTTCTCTTTAAACTTTATAAAATTATAGCGATTCTAATTGTTATTTAAATTATAAAACCAAGAGTTTTTTTTATCTCGGTGTATGTTGATTTATTATTGGATCATATTTTAATTGACCAATAAACTATAAATAAATTGCAAGATAATTATTTATGTCAGCGTTTTTAACCAAATTATTTGGGTTGAAATATTAATTTCTAGTATGTCAATATATACTTGAATAAACGAAATATAATTTTGATTTCTATTTTTATTATGTATAATTTTAAGATATATAATTTGAATATTTATAATCTTGCGTTATTTTAAATATCTAATAATTATCCAAAGATTAACAATGACATAAAGATTCAAATATATCTTTGGCTGTTTATTCTTAAAATCAATTTTAAAATACAGAAATAAAAAAGCATCAAAATTATTTAAGAAATTTTATTTTTATCCATAAATTTATTCTAATTGTGTAGTTTGATATTAATTTAAAAATTTATCTTAAATAAATGTATATTTCTTTGAAGTAACAGAAAAATAAAATTTTCTTAAAAATACAGTTCTCTTACTCTTTGAAAACTAAAAATCCCTCTGTCGATAAAGGTAAAAATTTTCAATGAAAAACTTTAATTGGAATTTCATCGAATAAGAATATAAAATTTATTTTTAGGTTATTATTTAATGATTTTTTAATAAGATTCTTTATACGACGAAACACTTTATCAATAACTATATATTTTATGATATTTAATCCTCAAAAACACACTTATATTAAAATTTTGACAGAATAAAATTTTAAATATTTATTGAATTTCCGCAACCATATTTAATTTGTATACCCTTTTAAGGAGAATAAAAGATAATTTAAATATTAAATTTTTAATTTTATCCTTATGAGTTCAAATATCTTATTATATGGATCAAAATAAAACCGTAAATTATTTTAAAGTTTTTTGATATATGCTTATTTTTTCAAATATAATCATGCTAATCGAGTATACAAGTTAAATTTAAATAATATAAAATCAATACTTAAAAAATAATCAAATAGATATATGAACAAAATTTTATTTCTTACAATATATTCTTCCTTGTTATAATATATAATGATTATATGTGTCATATACTCAAATAAAATTATTTTAAAAAATGCGATTCCGTAAAGTGATCTTACCATTTTACAATTTATAAATTATTGTATGAACGAAAAATAGACGCTATACTAGATAAATTTTTTTTGCTAGATGTCACAGGGTTTATTTTCAGGGAATTCTATTCAGTGAAATTTTTTTTTATATTTAATATATGAACAAATTATCTCAGGACAATTTATCGAAATATTTATTTTAATTAAGAATTCGCATCTAAGCTTTTAATATTCTTGATAAATCTTTCAAAATATAATAAATAAAATAATTAAGTTAACAATTGCGAAAAATGATAAGTTATGGTTTTTTAGACTGATGGAAAAATAAAACCATGTTATATCTATGATCTTAAAATAATAAAAATATAAATTGATCATTTTACCCTTCTATGATATTATAATGGTAAGAAAATAAGTCAATAGTTTTTAGTATGTTTGAAAATTTAAGATCATGAGAAAATAAATTTCATATTGATTGTTAGAAAATTAGATTTTGATGATCACATAAAAACACCATTTCTAATTTTTATTAAGATATTAAATATTTACAAATAAATATTGAAAGAAGCTATTAAATCCAGATAAAATTGTTAATATACTAAAATATCACTCGTACATAACTTATCTGTTTATTTAATGTCTTAACTTATTCAAAGGATTTTTTAACGATTGGTAAATTAGATATTTAAAAAATATTAAAGATTTAAAATATTGATTTATTTTGAACATTAAAATCAATACAAACAAACGTTTGACAAATATTTCTTGTAAATTTTAATATTTTAGCTACATAAGTTAAATTACTTTTACTTTTTGACGGTTATCGAATATTTATAAAATATTCGTTGATCTAAGTGTTCTAAAAACAAAAATTAACTTAGAAAATAGTTTGAAATTTTTAAAGTTTTTGATTTTGTGTTTCATAACGGATAAACAGGTCATAAATTTCACAAATAAATTTTTTGTAATAATATGAATGGAATTATAATATATGTATCATTATAAATGATTGAAAAATTGAATATATTGTATCTATCAACATATTTTTAATGCAATAAAAATTTTGTTTTTGAATTTATTCATAATAATATAACTATATATAAATTTAAATTTATCAAATTAACACAATAGATACATACTTTTATCAGAAAAATTTAAAATTAAATTAATTTTGAAGTTAATTTAACTCCAATGTCCGATTTTGTTTTAATTTATAAAATTGTATGTCAAATATAATTTCATAAATTTATGTTTTAAATGTTGTTTATAATTCTCAACAAATCAAATAAGATTTTAACCAGTTCAAATTCTTGTATTAAGATTAATCTTTAAAATTGACATAAATAATAAATCACGATAAAATAGAATACTCATTACTTTTATCCCTTCAAGAAATAGTTATTCAAACTCAAAAATTTTCGATACATTTTAACATTAATTAAATGAGATTTGTATAAATTTGTAAAATTAAAAGTTAAAAAGTATTTATTAATTACCTTCGAAAATGGAGAGAAAATTGTTGCATATTTTGTGATAACATAAAATATCAGCTATTTTCACAAGTTAGGCCATTTATTTTTTAACATTATATATTTAAAATAACCATTAAATTTCATTTTTAATAACAAATTTTTTATCCGAAATTGATTAAAAATTAGTTTTATGATAAATTATATCACCTGTTCTATATCATTTTAATAATAAGTTTCATGTTCATTAATAGTTATATATCCTTGCTAAAAACATCATTTACCATGTATTTGTTTAATATTGTTTTAGATACATTTAATATATTAAAAAAAGGCAAATTTGAAAAAATTCTATATAAATGACAATATATTAAATGTATGAAGGCTTATGATAAAATCGTGTTGACAAAATATCTTTAAAATTTATCATTTAAATTTGAAAAATGATCAAACTAATATCACAGAGATGTATTTTGTTAAAAAATAACTGAAAAAATTATATTTATTTATGTCATAAATAAATTTTTTTATAAAGATTAAAAATAGAATGTGGTTTATATCATTTTGGATGATTTAGTTTTTTTCTTTTGGAATTTTATAAATCATTGTGTTGGAATATTCAGATAAAAAGTACCAAGAGGGATTATTATGTTAACTATGACGGAAAATTAAAATATATCAATAAAAAATTCATAAAAAAGTTTATACGGTTTTAAAATATAAAAGCAGAAATATTTGTACAATATCAAAAATATAGAAACATAAATATAACGAGATCATTCATTTATTTTATTTTACATATTAAAAACCAAACGATTAATATTTCTATTAAATCATACGTCTACATGAGAGAAAATAATGTTGTTGTACAAAGAGTAATTGATCAAAATATATGTCGTTCATGTTATGCCTCATCTACAGTATCGTATTTATTTATTTAAACCAACAGGAATCAAATCATTTACTTGAACCATTGAGCGTTCAATAAATAGTTGATTGTTCCATTCTGTCGAACAATTTTGGGTGTTAGTATGTGTCTACAATTCATACTAAATCATATGTTTCAATTTTTGGTGTTGCATTTGAAAAACGATATGTTTTAACTCAACAAGTAAAATTTAGATTTTAAAAGAGCATTTGAGATAAGAACATCCTGTAGTATAACAGACATGCACTAGATTAATTATTATTAATGTCGTCAAATGATCAGACTATATTTGGTGGAGACTACGGGATTGCTTTATCCGACTTCAAGATTCTAGTACTTTCTCGAACAACCGATGCCAGACTATGGATACTTCGTTTCGAGACCTTTGCAACAGAACAGAATTGGGATACAACAAGACAGTCGTTGATCGTTCCTACGTTCTTTTATGAGCATCTGCTTGACGTTTATTCAAAATCAGAAGTTTACATGATGCCTCAATCTGGAAAAAAAATGTGATGCTCTTAAGAAATGGATCTCCCAAGAAGTCAAACCTTGGTGGACACATCCTTTCATTTCGTCAAATTCTCAAACTCGAAATTACTTCCAGCACAGAGGTTCCTGGATTTTTCGCGTGACTTGGAGCTTCACTTAACATACAGTATGCCTTCACTGAGCCCTGAGGATAAAAGCTTTATGATCAAACAGCGCATCCTCAGTCTCTCCCATCGGCCATTGATACTCAGCTCAGATTTTTTGGAGACCTATCACTCACCGATTTATGCATCAAGGCAGAAATTTTGTTAGCTTCTGCAAACGTAGCGACTGTTGAGACGGAGTTTTCAAACCTGGAACAGGATATTGCTGCAATCATGCCTTAAACAGACTGTCAAAAGAAGTCTATACATGATAGACTTGAGTTAATCTAGAAAAAACTCGCGACATTGAGACTCAGAGACCAACGTGATCCCAAAGTTCCTACATCGTGTGATAAATGTGGAGCAGCCTGTCATCAAACACGGGAATGCAAAGGCCTTGTCATATGCAACTACTGTCGTCTTCAAGGTCACGTTTGAAAGATATGTCCGAAACTTAAAATCCACAAGTTCTACTTCAAAAAATTATTTTAATCGTTGTTATTGTAATTCTTCTTATTCTTCTCTTGTAAGTGGCCCACGAGAGAATGTAACTATCCTTCCCTTAGCAAGAATAGCGGCTCTAGTAGATACAGTATCGTGAATCTCGCTTAATGACGAATCCGCTGTACAATGGGGAAATAGGACAATCAGATACGACCATAATTACAGTGACAGGAAAACTTATAAAAGTAATTGTTCGATGCAACCTTTTGATAAAAATTAATGATCTAGAAACCAACTGGGACTTTGAGGTTGTGAAAAAAATTAAATCATAAAATGATAATTGGCCGAGACTTTATCGCAAAGCACGAACTAATAATATATATATGCTCACTCAATATCATCCTAAGAAAAACATCAACAAAAAATGTTTTGCAACAACTTAACGTTCCTCAGAATCCATTCAAGATATAATTGCATGTTTCCAAGATGTGTTTGCATCATCCGAAGACGACTACGGATTTACCGATACAGTCCTCCACAAAATTATAACAGAGAATATTAACTCCCACTGTTCAAGGCCATACAGAATATCCGCTTCTCTCCATGAAGAAATAGCCAGTCAGATACAAAAAATGCTTGATCGAAACATAATACTGGAAAGTAAAAATCCGTGGTATGCCCCGGTAGTAGTAGTGAAAAAAAGAACGGTAGTAATCGCATCTGCGTAGATTTTAGAAAACTGAACGAAGTAACAGTGAAAGACCAATATATCTTACCTCTTCGAGATGATTTATTCGATCGGCTTAAAGGTGCAAAATATTTTTCAATACCAGATCTCAAAGCATGCTACTGGCAAATCGGCCTTGACGAATCGTCTAAAGAGAAAACAGCCTTCTGTCCGTGGCCAAGGGGAGGCGTATACAAATTTAATTTTCTCCCGTTCGGCGTATGCAACGCCCCAGCTACTTTTCAAAGGTTGATGGACAATCTTTTTCGGAAATCTACAAATACAGTAGTTTATCTCGACGACATATTTGTATACTCATACAGTTTGGAAGAACATATTAAACACTTGCAGGAATGTTTTCAGAAAATAAGGTCAAGCGGTCTAAAATTAAATTTCGAAAAATGTAAATTCGCTTTACAAGAGGTTGAATATTTAGGATTCAAAATATCCAACTCGGGATTATCAGCAAATGGAGAAGGAATTAAGGTAATACAAGATTGGAAGGCACCCTCAAATCAATCGGAGTTAAGGTCATTCCTCGGGTGTTGTAACACTTTTCAAAGGTTCATACTGAATTTAGCCAGACATGCCGCTTCGTTGAATAAGTTAAAATCAAAAATATAGCTTGGTTTTATTCTAAGGAGTGAAGCATCATTTAATGGAATGAAAGTTGCTTTAAGTAACATTGGCACAATTGGGCTTCCAGATCAAAAAAGTTTTATCTAAGTTATGACGCTTCAGAAAAAGCGATCGGGGCTTGCCTTTCCAAAATAATGAGGGTAATTTAATTCCTATCGTGTTTGCAAGTCAATGCTTGAATCATGCACAACGCAACTATGCTATTATTGACAAAGAACTCTTCGCAATTGCTTGAGAGGTTCGAAAATTTAAGCCTTATCTCTACGGATAGAAATTCACGTTGAAAACAGATCATAATCCCTGACTACGTTTAAAGCAAATGAAGGACATCAGAGGTCGACGACCCCTTTGGATCCTTGAACTAGAGCAATTCGACTTCGAAATCGAATAAGTTAAGGGAACATCAACTATAATCGCTGATGGCTTATCCAGGTCGATAAATGCAATTGAAATAATGCCAGATATTAATATAAGGGATGAATAAAAAATGATAACGTTATCAAGGTACTTGTCAACCACTTAACAGGAACTAAAACCCTCACAAAAGTTGTGTAGTCTTCTTACATCGAAAAGATTGTTAAAATTCAAAAATAACATAATTGTTGATCATGGCATCCTATATAACAGAGGACATAAACCAATTATACCAGAGGCGATGAAGCCATATATCCTATCATTGGTACATGATAAAATCCTTAATCACATGGGCCTTAACAAATGAGTTTATCTTATTAGGAACCAATGCTACTGGCCGGTATTGATCAGGATACATCAGACTATATATCACGATTTTTAACCTGTTCTCTTTATAAATAAAAAAATTACACTCCAAAGGCCTAGCTGTGCCCGATAGCTGTCAATCAACCCTTTAAGTTGTGGGAAGTCGATTTTATCGGGCCGCATACCTTATAAAAACAACGGAAACCGCCATATAATCGTCTTCTTTGACTACTTTTCAAAGTGGATTGAATTACTGGCTGTGCCAAACCAATAAGTAGATACGGCAGCACGAGTTTTTTTCTCCCTGGTAGTTTTTCGATTCAAAATTCCAGACCAAATTCACTTGATCAATGTTCAGCCTTCGAATCAAGTCTATTTCAGCATCTGTGTACATATCTCGGGTCACACAAAACACGAACAACTCCATACCACCCCATGTGTAACGGGCTAATGAAGCCTAACAACAAAATATCAAAGAAGCAATTAGGAATCTTATTTACGAAGATTCGCCGACGCGGGATACATTCCTTGAATGCAATGCGTGATCGCTGAGGGCAAATTCGAGCCGAATTACTAAATACACACCGACAGAGATAAGTTATGGTAAAATATTGGACATCAATCTGATATAGTTTTCTCGGAGCATCAAAGTGAAAATCAAAGAACAACCAGCACGAATATGTCACAAAATTAAAGAATATCATGAAGGATATTCATGTAAAAATTTCAGAAAATACAAACAAAAGTATCGAGGCAATGAAAAGCTATAACGACAAAAATATGACTTCAACGTTTTACAATGTCAATGATTTTGTCGTTATGAAAAAAATATCTCGAGGAACACGAGAACAAATTTTCGAAAGTCCTTTCAGAGTTGCCGCAAAGAATACACCCTGTATATTAGCTAACTTACCTTTACGACCCAGACCGCCGCATAAAAACTCATTTCAACCGCTTAGTCCCCTGCAATCTGCCGGAAGAAAATCCGAAAACTTGTCAAATGGCACCTTCCATAACAGAAAGAAGAAGATCAGAAAGAATCGCGGGGAATGCAGTCTAATGACCCGTCGGAGGGAATAATGTAGTATAGAAGACATGAGCTAGATTAATTATTATTAATGTCTTCAAATGATCAGACCATAATCCTGAGGGCGAATTATATAAAATCTCATCTATAATTAAGAAAAATAGTTTTCAGTCTTGTTGATATAGATCAACAAAAAAGAATAAACACAGATGAAATATGAATTTCTTCATTCATCGTATAAAAATCCAAATATAAAATATTTCAAACGACGATCGAATAATGTTAAAACCTAAAAACATCATAAACGTATTTGGGATTTAAAAGCTTCCATCCTTGGTTTTATTCATTTAGTCCTATTATTTTTGATTTTAAATTTTCGAATAAATGTTTGGTTTCTAATTTTATTTCATTTAATAATATCAATAAAATTTAAATTTGATGATAATTTATGTCAATACAATTTACATAAATTCTTAAATAATTAGAAAAATTGATGAATTTTATTCTGAATTTTTAACATGAGTATATCATTTTAAATTCGAAGTGAAATTAATATTAAAGAGTCTTAGAAAAGATTGAAATTTAATTTTTTTAACTTGAATTTGCAAATTTATTTAATAATACAGATTTAATCGAAATATCTTTGAGTAATACACTGATAATTAAAAATGGATATTATTTGTGCTGTTAAACCAAGTTAAATATTTAAAAATCTCAAAAAATTTTTAGTTTTCTCGAATCACATTGTAAATATGCTAAATTGAAGACTCAAACATTTAGATAAGAATTTGGAAATCTATATATGACGTGGTCTAAAACATATGTCGTTGGAACTCAGCGTCACACTAAATCCATAATAATTCACAGATAAAATAAAGGTTGAAAATCCTTAATCTTTTAATTTCTTTATTTTTAAATGAGCTTTTGATGTTACTGACGTCATTAGACATGCCAGAATAATATTCCAGTGTTATAAAATAATTTCAGATTACAAATTAAATTTATTGTATAACTTAAAAAGATCTTATTTTTATTTTTTTGTGACTATGAGAAAAAATAAACTTCGTATTATTGAAAGATACATTCAGCATGTAATATTTTTTTAATTCAAGGATTCGAAACAAATGAACAATTTAATTTGACATATAATTGGCAAAATATTTATTTTATATCAAATTTTTGTAATTATCATAAATTTTTTTAAAATCTATTATAAATTTATACTAATTTAACATATGCATAATTTTTTAAACCAGATAGTCATGTCAAAAAAATCTTAGATTTTATGTTATATCACCTCAATCTAAAGAAAAAATATACCATTTTTTGCGATTTCGTTAACTTCACACTCTTGACTATCTGCGTAAAGGATCCTAAAAAACATTTCTTTTGAAGGAAGTTGGATTTTTTATACCTTGTGGACATCAAGAGATGTGATCATAGGAGATTTTATAGAATTTGTAAGGATGATAGATCCCTTCGATTTCATATACTGGAGGCCTTGCTCCCATAATGATAACAATTAAGTCAATCTTTCGGCTTAATTTACTTCGGTCATTAGATTTGATCATGACATAATCCATAATCGAGTAATTTAATTCGTATATTTTCTCGTGGTCATGTTTTTTCATCTTGTCTTAGGGGTTCACAAGATTCGATAAACAGTTTTTAAAGTTTTTTAATACATTTTTTTGAAAATTTTGAAAAAAATGATGATTCTTGTCTTATGAACAACAAGAAGAGTAGTTTATCGAAAAGAGGTTTGATTATATCAAGGGTTTTCAAAAAACTGTCTCTCTTGGGGAAAAGCCTGTTGATGTTTTAAACCCATATCTAAATGCGAGCAGATATTTATATATATGCATATTCCAGGATTCGGGGCTGTTATTAGCTGCTCGTTGAAGAATTTTTGATAAATTTTTTCGATTCTTCGAAAAGTCAATTAGTTGTTGGGGGATATGGAGGTGAGGTTAACTTTTTTATTCCATGATATTCGAAGATTTGTTTGAATAATTCAGATTCTAAAGCAGCATTCTCGTTTGGTATGATAGATTTAGCAATAACGTACCGTGCTATTACTGTTGAAAATTAAGCTTGAGTAACAGTTTATGCCGAAATGTCTATAAGAAGAACTGCTTCATTCCATTTTGTAAAATGATCAAAGCCAAATAACGTATCAATTTCCAAACCTTTTTTGTAGAAAGTAGAACTCTCAAAATCTTTTAAACACATCTTGAAAAGCGCTTTCAGTGATATAGGATATAGCTATGCTCGAAAAAGTATTGTTTTTTTGACTTA